>CAUYSK010005106.1:0-70659 GCA_963575035.1 Avahi laniger | reverse complement strand
GACTCCTGGGCTCAAGCAATCCTACTGCCTCAGCCTCCCAAGTAGCTGGGACTACAGGCATGCACCACCATGCCCGGCTAATTTTTTCTATATATATTTTTAGCTGTCCAATTAATTTCTTTCTATTTTTGGTAGAGACGGGATCTCGCTCTTTCTCAGGCTCAGGCTGGTCTCGAACTCCTGAGCTCAAACAATCCGCCCGCCTCGGCCTCCCAGAGTGCTAGGATTACAGGCGTGAGCCACCGCGCCGGGCCTTCCGGCCTCCGTTTGATTTTCTTGATTATAAAATATATCACAGTCCTACTTTATTCAAATTTGAATCATTCTGATTTGAAATAGTGTGATATAAAAAATTAATGAAGTTTCACTGTCATGCAAATTGTGAATCAGTGTGAATCTCTCTAAATGAAAACTTTGTTAATGACTGCCTAATTTCAAAACTATATGAATTACATGTTAATTCACATGGAAGCTCTACTTTTAGCAATTAATAGAGATATCTACTATCTTTTGATAGATTTAGTCTTGAATTCTGCCATTTTCAGAACCATGTCCCTTGCACTAAATGTTACTGACTTTGTAATACTGTGAAAATACCTATTTGAGCATTTGAGGAGAATTCATTTGGACACCTTGTCTGAAGACTACCCCCCATCCAAAAGAAACTGAGCCCAACTAGGAATGATTTATACTTTTGTTCTTAAAACCTTGAGATCTTCAGAGAGAATGCTGTAGGAGATGAAACTTTATGTAACTGGTTTTTCGTATATAAAATCATGAGATTTATAAGTTAAACTGTTTCTAATTGTGGAGTGGATAATAGTAATACTAGATTAAATATGGTTTTTTTCCTTCACCAAGCCAATAATTTGAAGCGAATGTACTTTTTAGCCCATTTCTTCTTTAAGAGTTCCAACCATATTTTGAATACAAACATAAATATTTGTTTACAGTTGTGCCTGTATATAATCATTAAGGCAACTAAATATTATTTGTGTTTTAATATTTAAGGGTTTAGAATCTGACATCCCAAAATGCTTTTTTCTTTTTAAACTTTTAATTTTGAAATAATTATAGATTTAGAATAAAGTTGCAAAAACAGTAGTTCTTGCATGCTCTTCACCCAGCTTCCCCTAATGTCAACATCTTACATAGCTATGGTACAATTTTTAAAACCAGGCAATAAGAAGTATCGGTAAAACACTATTAGGTAAAGTATAGACCTTATTTAAATTTCATCAGTTTTTTCAATATGTTTATATTTTCTGTTCTGAATTCAATGCAGGGTCCCACATTGTATTTAGTTGTCGTGTCTCCTTATCCCAAAATATTTTAATATCCTCAACTTATATCTGAAGGAGTTCTAGGCTCTAAAGAACAGAGAGGGAAAAAACCTTGTATTTATAGACTTGCCATTAGATGATAACCATGTCTCATTTCCAATTTCTTCTGCTTATTCTATTTCAACCTTTCATATATGCATTGGGAAAAGGCTGTAATACAAAGGTTATTTTGAAAGCACTTGTTTCCTAAAATGTTTTATACATATCAACTTAACACAAGCATAGGCTTTGTTGCTCTGTTTTGCTGCCTTCATAAAAATACGTACATATACTATCATAACATGTTATTAAGTACTTACTAGTTACAGTCACTTTTGAATACATGAAGCTAATTTTGCTTACACCACAAAAGTTTCAAAAGTTTCAGAAATTTTAACTGATGGCATCAGTTAAAAGATTGGAAGACTGTTTTCTGGAGAACCTGACTTGCTCAAGAAGAAAAACTTAAAGAACAAATTGCTTACTTAATCTAGAATCAATCACCGGGTCATCAAACCCCCAACCTCACCCACTGAGAACTTCCAATTGGTTTTTTAGCCACCCGCACCCCCCTCAATTCTTAATCATCAACAGACAACCAAGGATTCCTAGATACCTGAGGAAAACCTACAACATGGAAAAATAGATAACAAAGATGAAAAAAGGAAACCTTGTAGGAGTAGACCCCCCAAACAAACTACCAAAATAATCATTTATACCCTCAGAGAGATAAGAAAAGATACTGTATCCACTTAATAACAAAATGCTAGGGTTTTAGAGGAGGGTGTTGAATTTCAGAAAAGGAAAATGACCCCTTTAAATTAAAAACATAGCAACAAAATGAAAAACTTCGTTGGTGAGCCTGAAGATGAAATTGAAAGTATACAGTCTCTTACCCACAATTCCAAACTCCAGAAAGTTCTGAGAATCATATGATTTTTCATAAATTTGCAACAAAGCCAACAACCTTTTTATAGTTTTTATAGGTTTTACTAAAGGAATATCATTGCTCCAAGTATCTTGGGGTGGGGCGGAGGATATTACATTATGGGTTATATACCATATTACCTCCCTAAAATTCTAAAAATTCTGAATTCTGATACACATTTGGCCCCAGAGGTTTCAAATAAGAGATTAAGGACCTATATCCAAGAAAATAGAGCCAAAAGGCAGAGAGATGGAAAATACAAGAGAAGAGATAAGAAAATTGAGGCCTAGTCTAGAAGATGTCTAATAATGCAAACTCTAGAAAGAAAAATAAAATGTGTAGGGTGGGAATCATCAGCAAAATAATTTAAGAAAACTGCCCAAGACTGAAGGATATTAATTTTCAACTTGAAAGAGACCACAGAATTCTCAGAAAAATAGATGAAAATAAAATAAGCCCCACACTAAGACATACCACTATAGATACTGTTGTAGATCACTGGACATATTTGGATAAACCTACAAGCCAAGAGAAAAAAGTCTTCATACGAGGAGATAGGAATCATATCTTCAAATTTCTCAGCAGCAAGACTAAAAGATAGAAGATACTTGTGAATTGCCTCCAAAATTCTGCAGGGTTTTTTTTCCCAAGCTAGAATTCTGTACCCAGCCAAACTGTTATTAAAATGGGATGGATAAAAAGATGTTTTCAGATATGAATCAGATTCTCAAAAAATTTACTATGCTAAATTGAATTTCCTATTTCCTTTAGCCTCACAGAGGTGAAAATATGAAATGAAGACATCTACAGGGGAAAAAAGAGAAAAAAATAAATATTGAAGAAAATGGATAATCCATAAATCAAAATATTATTCCTGAATTCATCAAGAGATTCCTTAGTATCTCAGGTTATGTTTTCAGACTAAGAAAAGAGACTTGAAAAGTCATACTTTATCTTATATCATCCAGAGCTCCCTTTCAGACCATGACAGAACAATGTCCACAGTGTATAAATAGTTAAAATATTTCCATTGTTTCATAGGGAAAAGAGTCAGAAAAATGAATCCATTTCCCAGTTATTTAATATAAGAATTTTGAAAGTTTGAAGTCATCAAAAAAAACCCCAAAACACTTTCAGTCCTCATTTCTAGGATGAGGGTTTGAGACTTAAAAATCTGATTTGCTATTAAATGTAAGCGGCACCAGGCTCCCATGCAGTGTTGACAGATAGCTCGACCGCACTCGCGAGATGAGTTGTTGGAAGGGTAGATGTATAGGCTTTAGCTGTATGATTGCATCAGGCCGGCACTGCTGCCAGTCCTCACTGTAAACAGACTCCAGCATCTTCTGTTTTATCTCCTGCCCAGTGGATACATTAGGTCAGAGAATGACCACAAAAGGGAAAAACACAACCTTAGAAGGTTATTTATACAGTCAGCAAAGTTGCTCAGCAGCTAACAATAGAAAATAACGCAAACCAGTGCCGTTATGAACTGAGATTTTTCTTAGAACAGTTTAACTGTCTACTTTTCACAAAGATAAGGCCTAAAAACTTTGAATTTTTCTCTCCGATTTATATATTTTAGCAACTAGTAGTCTATATTGGGATAAACTTAAAGTGAGAATGTCAGGTGGGAGATACAATCTCATTTAATTACATTAACATGGTATGACCAATATTTCCTATTCCTATTTCCACTATATGCAGAAAACCACTTTTCAGCCCCTTTGAGTGTCAGTTTAGCAATTCTCTGGCTTTTTTCCTAATTAAATGTCACTGTGCCTTTGCAGGTTTTCTTTTTCTCCCTTCTCTTCCCCTTCATAGCCTGACCAGCCATGTCACCTCTAGTGTAGCCTTCCTATCTCTTACCCAGGAGACTCTTCTCCATCAGATGAGATTTCTAAGGCTAGAGAGGGTGGGATCCACACATGCTCTCCCTTCTAATGAGAAGAAAAGGAGAGAAGATGGGTGCAGTGCTAGAAAGGAAGTGGTTTAGCACATGAAATTGAGATGCCTAGTTTTGAATTCTTACTCTGCTGCCTATTGCGTAACCTTGGGCAACTAACTTAAACTCTCTATGTATTAGTTTCTTCTTCTGTCAACTGGGAATAGTGATAGTACCTACTTCATAAAGTTATTGTGAGAATGAAAGAAAATAATACATGTAAAGTACAATATACTATAGTGGTTAAGACCATGTACTCTGGAGCTAGACTGCCTGGGGTTGAATCCCTGCTCCATAACTTAGACAGTCTTTGTATTCATCAGACTCCTCATCTGAAAAAATGTGAATAAAAAGTAGTATCTACTTTGTTTGTACTTTTTAAAAAATAGTACCTACTGCATAGGATTGTTGAAATAAATTTATGTTAAATATTTAGGCCAGTGTCTTGCAACTAGCAAACACTATTTAATAGTATTAAAAGGCTTAGATCAGAGTCTGGCACTCAAGAAATGGTGGCTATTTTATAGAGAATTCCCATTTTTTAACAGAATCGTATAAGTTAAAAGAAGAACTGAGGTTTAAAGAGAAAAAGACAAGTTTGAAGTAGTATTTGTAGAAAGTAGGAATACTAGCTGAAGAATCTTAGATGATTGCTGGGCAACATTTTTGGTTTGGTGATTGTACATCTGTTGTGCTGTTTAGTAGCCCTGTTGAATCATTTTCCTCCAGCAACAGTTATTTGCCCAGATTCAAGTTTAGATAAAATTGATGGATGAGGCCAGGCATGGTGGCTCATACCCATAATCCCAGCACTTTGGGAGGCTGAGGTGGAAGGATTGCTTGAGCTCAGGACTTCCAGGCTGCAGTGAGCTGTGATCATGCCATGGCACTCCAACCTGAATAACAGAGTGAGATCCTGTCTCTAAAAAAAAAAATTTTTTTTTTCAGTTGTTGGTTGGATTCATTCAGTGTTGCAATTTTTATGGGTAGATTCTACCAAGGAGATTGAAATGAGAGGTTCTGAAACCTAAATTGGGTAGAAAGGGAAGTAAAGACCTATAGGTGAGGGCTTAGAGATAGGAAAGTGGAGAGTCAATGTTTGTTCGGTCCAATGAAGTCAAATAATTGTTGTGGTGGAGATTTTAGAGCAAATAAACTGAAAACATAATAGTGTCTGTTTAAAAAGCAGGTGTTTGAATTAGTCATCTGGATGGTAGAGCAGTTTCAGGTGATGACACCAGCAAGATAAAATATTTGTGTTAAAAATCTGAGAGCTGGAATACGAAGCATGAAAAAGTAATTGTACTACATCTATCAAAGGACTTGTATCCAAAATTTATAAAGAACTATAAATCATAAGCAAACAACAGTCAACCTAATAGAAAATGGGCAAAAGATTTGCAGAAATTTCACAAAAGAAGTTATTAAAATGTTCAGTGAACACATGAAAAGGTGATAAATTTCATTAATCATTAGGAAAATACAAATTAAAGCCACAGTAGGATGCCACTAACCAGAATAGTTAAAAAGAAAACAACAGTACTACAAACAGCTACAACTCTTACACACAGTTGATGGGAGTGTAAGTTAGTATAGCCACTTCAGAGAACTGGCAGTATTATTAAGGCTGAACATACACATATCCTTGACCTAGCCAATCCACTCCTAGATAGATATAGATACATAGAGATAGAGATATAGACATAGATACACACCCAACAGAAATACTTGCTTAAGCATCCTTGATATCCAAAACTGGAAGCAGCTCAAATAAATTCTGTGTTTATACAATGGAATAAGAATGGGTAAATTATAACAATATGTGTATGTTAGTTACATAAATATAATGTGGGAAAGAAGCCAAATACAAAAAAGTACATACTGTATGATTCCTTTTTTAAAAATTAAGTTTTAAAATGATAAAACTAATCTATGGAGTTGGAAGTCAGGATAGTGGTGACCTTTTGACAGGGAAATAGTGACTGGAGTGGGCCCGTAGGGTGCCCCTGGAATCCTGTTTCTTGATCTAATTTGATGGTTACACAGGTGTACTTTCTTTGTGAAAATTCATTCAGCTCTTTGCAATATGATTTGTGCATTTTTTTAATCCAGCCCAGGTTCTGAGATCCGATGTGATTTTTATCTATGTATGTTAAGCTTCAGTTTAAAAATTACATTAGATCAGAAGGCTTGAGAATTTTAGAAATGGTAGTTCACTTTTTCCACTTGGCAGATATCCCTAGAATTAAAGATTTCATACTTTAAAAAAAATATGAGTGTTCACCACATAGTGGAAAATTAACCAGTCTGGCTTCTGACCTTAAATTATGTCTTCAGGGCAGCAAAGAACTATCAAGAGCAACAGATAAGTACCTTGGGCAACATACTTTAAAATAATCATTAATTTTCATTAATCTTGCCACTTCACATACACTATGACAGGTTACATGGACTACATATATAAGTTGTATATAAAACCGTGATTTGGCACATGTAGAATGAATTTTTTTTAACTTTCCTCAGAGGGATACATCGTCATCTCACAGATCATATCGGGTGGTTTTAAAGTTTGGTTGAAGAGAGAGTTTTATGTGATCAGCTGTTAGATGTAAAAGGCAAGTTCGAAGGTGCTTGAATGAGCATTAGTTGTAATTGATGCTTATTGCTTTGACTGCATGTTGGTGTCCAATGATGCTGTTTTAGTAACTTAGTGAGTTTCATCTTTGAATGGAATTTGTTTTGTTTAGTCTGCATTGTGCCCAGATTCTTGATTGAAAACCTTACACTTTCTCAGAACATTGCTTTGTAGCTCTTCCCTTTTCTGCTATTTCTATATCACATGAATCATTGCACGTTTAAGCCATCTGCAAGGCCTGAATGGAATGAGATAAAAAGCTGCCATCACTTAGATTGACACTTGAAAAGCTAGTATTCATTTGGAGTTTATTCCTGATTATCTTTTATATTTTAAAGTTTCAAACTTCGTTTCAAGGTGGTGGCTAACATCTCTGAGCCAAAAGTATCTCTGATTCAGAGCTTCTTTTAGCCTCAACATTGGGTTAAAGAGGAGGGGATCCGTATCTGTTAGGAACTCAGTTCTATCTCGATTGAGAGAGCGAGAACAGCAAGTTCCACTCCTGTTTTAAAAGTATGTTGGTTTAATCAGTTCAGCAAGCCATCCTGTTTGGCATGTACTTCATAGAGAATAGTAAAAATATAAGGTTCTTAAATTGCCAGTTAGATTCTCTAAATGCACTTTGCTCTGGGCTGCAGAAGAATGGGTTCCCCTATAATGATGTTAACTGGAACTGCATAAATTAGGGAGGAGAGTACGGATTTGTTTCAGAGTGAGAAGCTTCTTCAGTTTTCAGGCAAATTGCTCATTGTCAACTAAGTTTCTTTTCTTCATAAATAATATCATTATAATAATGCTTTGGCAAAATGGTAGTAATAAACTCTAGAACTAATTGAGGGAATAAAATATAAAAATATTCCCTTATTTCCTTGAGAGAGCCTGAGATAATAGACCAAAAAATACAGTGACCTCCACAACTAAGTACAACAGACTCTCTATTTTCAAAATAGAAAGATCTCAAAAATAGAAAGCTCTACTAAGAATCTAAGAATAAAGGTACTATTTTTACATCTTCGGTTATAATAGCTCCATGTGATCTTAGGCAGGTCACTTAGTGTTTCTCTGTCTATTATCTCCCATTTTGCTAATGTACTATAAATACCCAAAAGACCAAAATTTTTTTTGTGGACTATAGCATTTGGAACATAGATAACATCTTTGGGTTTTTGTTTTGTTTTGTTTTTTCTTTGAAGGGACAACTGTAATTTTTGCTTAAAGATACCCTGTTTGGGAATGATTCAGTGGGCGGGGACTTTAAATATTTTACATAATTCTTGTGAAGTAATTGTGATTTTTTTTCAAGTGTTGTTTATTTCTTTGTTTAGCAGACAGAAGGTGGAGCACAGACAGATGGCCAGCAGTCACAGACACAAAGTAGTGAAAATTCAGAGAGTAAATCTACCCCGAAACGGCTGCATGTCTCTAATATTCCTTTCCGCTTCCGGGACCCTGACCTCCGGCAGATGTTTGGGGTAAGTCTCTGAAGTCCTTTTATGGATTTTACAATTAAAATAGAATTTGATCTACCAAATGAGTTGTTAGTAATTAGTACTTTAGGATTAAGCTACAAATAAATTGAGAAAGATCCTGTGGTAAATCAGTATTTTCATGAGTCTTTAGAAACCTTCTCCTATTACCTAGTCAACTCTAGACATGGCCTTGCAAGTTGTCACACACCTAAGGTGACCGTATGACCCAGTTTGCAGGGACTGAGATGTTTCTTGTTCCTTGAGGTTTTCAGTGCTAAGTCCACCAAGATGAGATGGTCACCCCACTCACCCAGCAAATGTAGTAAACATATCAATAATATGTTTCGTTTCACCTAAAAGAGCAACCATACACATTCTTTTAGAGCAGCGATGCACTTGTCTGCACGTTGGAAATCATCTGGGAAGCTTAAAAAATGCTGATGCCTGTGGCAAACATCCAAAGGTTGTGATTTAATTGACCTGGGGCGGGACTTGGGCTTAGGCGTTTTTACAAGATTTGCCAGGTAATTCTAATGTGCAGATAAGTTTGGAGACTACTGCTTATTCATACTGTCACCTTCTTAGTTCTTTCTTTGCCTTTCATTTAAGCCCAGCATAATACTACCTTATCTTACCCCCTCAACTGCAGTAACCAAAGGAACTAGGTCCAGGGATGCACTATTGCCACTCTGTGCTCAGCCTTTGCAATATCTAGGAAGAAACAATGTAAAGAATGTAGGTTTAAAGGTGGCTCATTAAAGTAGAATGAGTATGGATTTTGGTATCAAAGCGTCTGTGTTCAAATTCTATTTGGGTGTGAACTTGGGAAAGTTGTGTGTCTTTTTTGAGCTTGAATATCAGAATCGCATCTATTATAAAAATAAGGATAATAATCCATACCTTTCAGAGTCTTATGAATTGAATGAAATTATATCTGTGAAGCAGATAGTACCTCAGTGTTTTGTTTTTACTTCCTTGCTTATACTCAGATGTCAAGACCAATATCTAAAGTCAAGTGTAGAGGATGGTTTGCTGTCTCTGATGTGTTCCTTCAGCTATTTACTTCCTCCTGAAATCACCATCATGAAAAACGTGTAATAGCAAAGATTTAAGTCGTTGGGAAGTAAATGGCTGGTGAGAGTCTTAATTTTTTCTGAGCCTGTGTTATTATTTGTTTGAATTTGACCAAACTCTTAACTTGGCCAAGAGATAATTAATAATTTTTTTAAAATTCCATTAGGATAGCTGCCTGATGCTTTGTTAGAAAAGCTAATGCCCTTCTTTAAGTCTTTGTTGTGGCCACTTCATGGTGACAAGACACTGGAGCAAAGCTCTGTTATTAGAGCTGACTACCTGGATGTATTTTCCACAACTGAAAAGAAGGCCAGAGCTGAGGTTATGATGTTCTTGAAGTACTTGAAGAGCTTCTACACAGAAAGTGATAACCATCTGTTCTCCATCTCTACAGAAAAGAGAGCAACAGAAAATATAAAAGGCAGCATAAAGGACTTAGGTTACATAGAAGAAGCTTTCTGGGCGCATGAGTTATTAGGTTCTTTGCTGAACTGTCAGAACTATTATAATATAGAATCTTAGTCTCTAGGGATCTGTGAGAATGGAGTACATTCTCATCTGTCAGAAGAATGTTTTCTCTTGAATCCAAAAAATAGTGTCCATTGAAGATCTGTGTAGACCAGTTAGTGATTTCTTAAAATGTATTAGATCATTAAATATGAAATGTCAAATTTTGAATCAAAAGCATAGCTTATTATATCTGAAGCAAGAAACAATACAATTAATAAAGTACATATGGCCTAAACCATCGACATAGTTTTGCCATCTTAACGGTAGCTTGTTTATGCCAGCAGCAAAGAGGCCTGGAGAGCCAATGACAATGAAATCGTGAAAGGTGTTTTCCCCAGCTTGTTGAGAATTGAATATTTTTCCTTACAATAGGTGGTCCAAAGCCTGGAAAAAGTGGTAGTCGTTTAGCACAAGGTCTGGTGAATATGGTGGATGACAGAGAGTTTCCAAGTCCAGCTTCTATAGGCTGAGCAGCATTGTTTGTGCAACATGTGGTCAAGCATTGTCTTGCAAGAGGACTGGCTTGTCTCTATTGACCAATCTCAGCTGCTTAAATCACACGCATCCTCATCATTTCATCCAATTGGTTTCAGTAGACATCCGCTGTAATCAACTGATGAGATTTCATGAAGCTGTAGCGGATAATACTAGCACTGGACCACCAAACACATGCCATTGTATTTTTTGAATGAGTATTCAGTTTTGGACTGTGTTTTGGCACTTCATCTTTAGCCAACCATTGTGCCAAATGCTTGCGATTGTCAAAAAGAATCATTTTTTATCACACGTAACAATACAGTGTAGAAATGGTTAACCTTTATGTCGTGACAGCAAAGAAAGGCAAGCTTTGAGATGATTTCTCTTCTGATGCTCGTTTCATGTGGAACCCATCTATCCAGCTTCTTTACCTTGCCGATTTGTTTCAAATGGTCTGATAGTGTTGGAATAGCAGCATCAAACCTTGCTGCTAATTCACGCATAGGTTGAAATGGATTCGCCTCCACTACAGCTTTTAGCTCATCATTATCCACCTTGGTCTCAGGTCACCCATGTGGCCAGATTTGCAGGATTAAAATCAACAGAGCAGAACTTCTGAAACCATCGATGTACTGTGCGTTCATTAGCCAGATCCTTCTCAAACACTTTTTTGATATTTCGAGCTGTCTGCGCTGCATTGTTTCCATGATGGAACTCATATACGAAAATAACACAAATGTTTGACTTATCCATGGTTTCACAAAAATTGCTCTAAAAAAAATTTGAAAGATAATCACAAGCCAAATTCTGTGTTTGAAAGACTGAGGACGGTACCTTCACAATAAACATAAAACAAGAAATATCGAAGTGAAATGTCAGAGATATCAACTGTCAAACTTGGTACTTAAGGAAATCAGACATTTCATAGTTAATAACTGGATATTATTCTCTTCCTATGAAGCATAAAGTGCAAAAGAAATAATTTTTTCCTTGCGGGATACCTAGTTGCTTTATTTTCTTCCACATGGTTAATATCTGTCACTTAGAAGGACAGTAGCCTTGGTGAAGAGCAGGAATTCCATGCTTCATTTTATTAGCTCTGTAAACTTGACAGATTGCTTCTTTCAGCCTCATTTTCCTTAATCATAAAAAGGAAGGTAGTCCTTACTCCAGAAGGATGTTATAAGAATGCATTAGAAAGTGTAAATGAAACAAACTGTAGAGCACCATGCAAATCTTAGTTTTATAGGATGGACATAATAAATAAAATAAAATGTCCTATCTGAAAGTAAGGCATTTTCTTATTTCCTTGATTTTTTTTTTTGAATTTTCTATTAAATGATGAAACTGGAATCAAACCCAGATGTCTTACTCTGGAAAATTTGGATTTTTAATGCATGTGTTTTGCTAAAGATAGTAATGATTCAGTCCAATGGGAAAACATGATTTCAGTTTTGCTCTTTTCATTTTTCAGTTTTTTTTCACATTTCCCAAAATGTGCTTTGAAATCCAAGTGAAATAGAATATTGGGTGTGAGTTCAGTATGCAGAAGGAAGTATGAGCTAAAAAGATATCTGGAAATTTAAAGCATGTACCTTCAAGTCAGTTCACCCAAATATTGATTAAAACATTTAGTTTTGTCTCCTTATATTAAATATATCCCTCCCCTTCCAAACAATTATTCTATTTTGTGTAAATCCCCCCCACCATCAGCTATTTAGCTACCTAACAATGGAGTTTAGGCTTTGTGTCTTTAGCTTCGTTTGCTTTTCCAAGTGTTAAAATATTTAAGTAATTACTAAAGAGAGTTGTTATTTAAAATATTCATCATGTTTGTTGCAGAAATATTAAAGTGGGAAATAGCATGTAACCTATGGAAATGGTAACAGATATTTATTGAATTAGATAGTTGTTCATAATCTATTACTAAGTTAAAAAAAAATACAAGCAGTATGTGGAGTGTGTCTGACGTCTAGTACTTACATCTGTATGCCTGAGGGAAAGCCCGGAAGGCTGTGTACTAAAATGATGTACGATGGTGGGATTGCAGATGATCTTTATTTTCTGTTTTCCCTTTTCCTTTTTGCTTATATTTTCTGATTTTTATACAGTGAGTATGGTTTACTTGTATAAATAAAAAAAGTGAGGGGTACAGCCTTTGATAATATATCATTCTGCTTAGTAGGATTTACTTTTTAAAACTGTGACTTTTAAAAGATTAGAGATGTAGTTAGGAAAATTCTCAGTTCTTGTCCATGTTAAGAAGTATATAGTGGGCTATCACTGAATATCGTTGGACAACAGCTTTCCATACATAAAGGTAGATAATACATGAGTGAATATTAAGAAAGGAGTGAAAAAGAGACAACTGTCAGCTTGGTGATCAGGAAAAATCAGAAACTGGTATTGGGACTTACCAACAAATAGAAACACAGAAGTTAAAAACGATTCCTGTTTCAGAAGAGAGTGAAATGTGTGGATAAAAAGCTGATCGTAAATAAATGTTTTTATTTTTGTCTCTGCAGCAGTTTGGCAAAATCCTAGATGTAGAAATAATCTTTAACGAACGCGGCTCTAAGGTAAGCTCCATTTCAATATCAAGTGTGCTTGATTTCTTTTTGAGTTTTGTTTTATTTTAAATAGTAAGTATTTGGAAAACATAAGGTATTTGTCAAGCCTGCCTAAAAGTATCCCAAGTATCCACCTTGGGTTAGATTATCTCTAAAAATAAGCTACCACATGGCCAACCTTTTTTCTAATAATTATATTGGAAGGGTGATGGGGCAAGAAACAGAGAAGTTTGAGAGGAGAGAGTGGCAGTTAAGGAACACAGGATGTAGGAGATGATGGTTCTTTGTCAGCCTTAAATTTGGCCTAAGCTTTCTTATTTTAAAGAAAGAGAGGGAAGACTGAAAAAAGTGAAATTCTGTGAGAATTCCATTCTGAATTCTATCAAAACAATTCAGCTTTTAAAAATCCAACTTCAAAATGGCATACTTAGAACAAATTTAATGTTTCAGTTATTCAGTTGACTTGATCTCTCTTCTGAATAAATTTTGACAAGGCTTAAGCACAGTGGATAGTGAGTGAGGAATTCACTATGAACTGATTTACTCCTTTAAGTTATATACAGATAGGCAATCTTCAGGATGTAGAGTCAGTTAAATTACAAATACAGTGAGTTAGGTTTTTTTGCATAAGAATGAAAGTAGCAACAGTGTACATTTATGTATATATTCTCTTCTCTGTGTTCTATATAAGAACTGAAACTTTTAATTAAAATTTATTTTCCTTATTAATTTACTATTCTAAGTTGCCAATCTATATGATTTAGAATTTATATGTGTTTTAAAAAGTGGCAGTGTTTTTAGGAACAAAGGAATGGCAAAGTCTTAATACAGTGTTGTGAAAAAATATTTGAATTTTGGAAAGTTTTGTTTGAAAGTTTTCTCGCTGCTCAACAAATGAAATATACACCTCACTGAAACAATCAGCCACAACCAAGGCTGTAAATATTTACCTTGCTATTACTCCATTCAATTCTACTTTCATTTTTTAGGTTAGAGCAACTTCTAAATTAATTTTCATTTGGTCACCTCTACTGAACTTTGAAAATATTTAATAGTTCTTGGCTATGATTAAATCTCCTAAGAATGTAATTTGAGAAAAAGCTAAATAAAGCCAATAAGTGAGCTAATATTTACATCTCTTCAGTTTCATACTCCAAATTTACCATACTTTAGGAATTGATAACATATATAGAGAGTCGTATATTATACCTCCTGCCCCCACTTGTACTCATAGAAATGTATGCACTGTTCTAATGCTCCTTATTATTATTCCCTTCCTTTATAGAATGTATCAACACTAAAAGTGTTTAATTCTGACTATAACAATTATTTGTTAATTATTAAAAAGGTAATTATACTCTAAGCTTCCAGTTTTCAGTTAAAACAAAAAAGATTAATATGCCTATACAGAACTTTCTCCAGCACTTGGTAAGTATTTTTTAAAATGAAGTCTGTTCAAACTGCAACCAGTAAAACTATTTGCTTGTAGTTTCCTCACAATGGATGTCTATTCCTTTGTTGTATAGTTTGCGTTTAAATTTTGTGATCTTTTTAGTTGCAAGGTGGGGAAATGACAGTGGTTTATAGATGGGAACCACGTGAATGTAAAATAAATACATGAAGATTATTGACCTCACTGTTTATCTAAAGCAGTAGTTTACATATTTTTGGTTTTAAGCGTATACACTTAAGTGATTCTTAACTAGATTCTAACAACTGGAAGCCCAGTATACTTTCATCAGGCATTGAGGACTTGCTCCTTACCAAGAAAATAATTTGATTGAATTATTGTGAAGCAAAGGAAATTGATCTTTCTTAAGACTTCTTTCATTGACTTTAAGAATTTGCCTACTACCAAATTTTTACCTGAACCAATTACTTGTCTCCTGTAATTTTCATTTTAAAATAATGACATAAGCCTTCCTTTTCTCTTTGAGGAATCTGAAAGCATATGCCGCTTCTCTTAGCTTGATGCTGTGTCCTCACTGCCCCATTTTCCTTTGGGCTGCTAAAGAGATGCACAGATGATGTACTAATTGGTAAATTTTTTAAAACAAAGCACAGAATTCAGAATTGCCCTGGATCTGCCTTCAAGGACTGATAAAAAACCTTGTTTTTGTCCTTTGACCTTCTTAACTGTTACCTAAAGTTCTTTCCTGGAATGGATTCCCCTGGAACTGCTCTGAGGCTCCTAATAGAGATTTATTTTGGAAGCAAATTCATAGTTGCCTCCTCTGGGATCCACCAAAGATAAATTAATGAGTGCTTTTCTTTTTGCGAATTAAGTTTAGTTTCTCATTTCTTTTATACATTTGGGGTTGACTATAAAATTTCAATGTGTTTTGAAAAGAAGCAGAGAAAAGGAGACTTTATGTGGTCCTATTATTTAGTTAAGAGTTGCTCTGACTTTTAAACAGAGTGCTTTTCTGTATAGAAATTAGCTTTTATTGAATTTTTTTTGAAGTAGTTGCAGAAAAACTAGTCAGAAAGTAATTCTGAGATAAGTAACACTTACATGAAAACAGTATTTAATCAAATTGTTCCAAAAGAAAAAGCAACTCTTCACCATATCATATTTTTTATAATGAGACTATTGGCCCAGGGATTCTGGGATATACTCATTTGAAAACATAAGTAAACAGTCTTACACTGCGATGCCCACTGCCTCCCTGCTTGCCAATATTCTACCTTTTCCAGCTTGCCTATAGAGTAGAATTGCTGTGCTCCAGAAAGTAGTTGTTTTTTTGTTATTGACTATTTTCCTTTCTCATTCTTTGACCTTAGAATTTCTAAATTTGGCTTACCTAGATTATCGAAGGAATATATATCATATACATGCATATACATGCATACATATGTATTTAAATTATTTTATGTAGGTTTTTTTGTCTTTACTCTCCATTCCTTTGTAAAAACAGTGAGCTGTATCCAATTCTCTGGTTAATTGAAACAAACACTAGACTTTTGAAAATGTACAATTAGAACATATGATGGAAAATGGTATCCCTGCCAAAAAATTAACAACTTTATTCAAATAGAATCTAGAAAATTAATAATATGAGTATATATATAGCTTTATTAATTCTCCAAATTTCACCAGTAATGACAGATTATTAACACAAACAATAAGATAATGCCTAGGTAGAGTGGCCATATGTCCTGGTTTATCCAGGATAGCCCCAATTTATTCCTGTTATCTTAGCATAATTATTAATAATATCTCTTTTCTCCCTCAGAGTGTCCCTGTTTGAACTATCAACTATGTTGTCCTCCTTATGTAATAGATCCTTTGAGTAACAACTTTAAAAACACCCTTTCAAAAGGAAACATGGTACTCAATGAAAAGTAGAAAGGAAAAAAGGACACCTAGTTAATTAAAGAGAATATTCACTATTGATATTCTTGTGTATCCTTCTAGTCATTTTTCTCACACAGAATCTTAGAACCTGAAATAATGGTCACCTGGTTCAACCGCCAGTATTCTTGACCTTGCATTCTCTGCTAGAGATGTTTAATGACTAAGAACTCATTGCTTTTCAAAAGTCTATTCCATTATTGAACTTCAGACTTTCCACCATCCTGCTCACTATCACCCATAACAATTTTTGTGATAATTATCACATGTATTACATAAAAGAATATACAGATTCTTACATTTATATTTTTATAGAGTTTTGTCAAAGTGCTTTTGATATAGCTGTCCCTTTAAGGGACATGTGTTATAAATATTAAATATGTAGAAGCTGTTCATCTCTTCAGACAGTGCCAATTATTAAGTCCACTAAAGGACTACATAATAGAGCACAGCAACAGTTATTGAGATTTCCAGCAAATTTTTTTTTGGTCTTTGTTTTATTTTGGATACATATTAGATGCACATATTTTGGAGGTACATGTTATAATTTGATATAGTCACATAATCAAATCAGGATAATTGGGATATCCATCACCTTAAATATTTTTCTTTATGCTAGGAACACTCAAATCATTCTAGCAAGTTTTTAATTAACATGGTCTCATTACTTTTCTCAGGTGGATTTCTGGAATAGTGGGGATCTGGGTTTAGGCTGCAGTTAGGAAAGATAAAAAAAAAAATCTCTATTCTTATTCCTCGGACACAAGTAACGTGCTGTAATTTCTTACCTCTTACCCTGGTTTTTAATTTCATACAAAGGGAAATTATTTATTTCCAAATATGGTCAAAATGCTTTTTTTGAATTCACACTAAGTAGGCCTTTGTGATTTTCAGTAAAACTTGATAGATAAATGCTGAAATGAAATGTTTTTTATTATACTTAAACCTGAATTAACAGTGCATGTATTTCCAAAGGGTTTATTTTTCTTTTGTTACCATTTTATGGGTTTGGTTTTATTTTTCTTTTATTTGTTTTTTAATTTCTGTGTTCTGGCCATACCCAGGAGATCCGTCTGCTTTTGATTTCTCCCTTAAAAGTTACATGGTAAATTTTCTTTCTCATTCTTCTGAGATGGAAAAATTCAAAGATTATACAAATTAAAAAATATTCTTACAGTACTCATCCTATTGCTTGTTATTTATCGCAGTCTGAGGCCAGACTAAAAAGGTGATAGTTACTTGGCTCCTGTATGTCCTTGATGATAAATGGATGTCAAGGCAGGTGAAGAAATTGCTGTCACACGTTGTAGAAGTTTTAACTACAACCCATATACCTAATAAGCATACCATTTTTTGATTTCCAAAAGTCAGCTAAGATAGCTGGTAAGTCACTAATGGTGTGTTTAAATTATTAACGTGGGAGGACTTTGGGGACTGAGAACCTTAAATAGGAATGTAAAGCATAGAGACCTGTATTGTTCAGTACAGGGGCCACATTTAGCACTTGACATGTGGAGAATCTAACATGAGATGTTCTCTAAGTGTAAAATATACACCAGATTCCAGACTTAGAACAAAAAAAAGAAAGTTAAGCATCTTACTAATAATGCTTTAATATTGATGCCATATTGAAATGATAATATGTTGTATATATTGGGTTAAATACATAGTTAAAATTAATTTTACCTGTTTCTACTTTTTCAAATGTGATTATTAGAAAATTTAAGATTTTTATATGTAACTCACATTATATTTCTATGTTGTTGGTGTAGATAAATGTGTCAGTATCATTTTTTTAATTAAAAATAAAAATATGCAGGTATAATGTCTCACACCTATAATCCTAGCACTTTGGGAAGCTGAAGCAGGAGGATTGCTGGAGGCCAGGAGTTTGAGACCAGCTTGAAGAACAGAGCAAGACCTCATTTCTACAAAAAAAAAATAGAAAAATTACCTTGGAGTGGTGTTTTTTGCCTGTAGTCCCAGCTACCCGGGAAGCTGAGGCAGGAGGATTGCTTGTGCCTAGGAGTTTGAGGTTGCACTGAGCTGTGATGATGCCACTGTACTCTAGCCGAGGCAATAGAGCAAGACCCTGTCTCAAAAAAAGAAAGAAAGAAATTTCCTTGAGTGTTATTAAGTGTTGAGCTTGAGCATATTTGGGAAATGTATCTTTTGCTCTTACAAGGGATGGGCAACTTGGCTGAGTTAAAAAAAAAAACAATAATAATAAATAAAAAAGTCTACTTTTTGTTTATCTGTTTTTATTAATAAGAATTTAGATAACAAAAATTCTCCATCATACCTGAAATATTTCCTCTTCTTAAGACTCTTGAATTAAATCTATGAAATCTATTTTTTATAGATTATGTAATCTATTTGTTATGTATTATACCGGTACAGACTGGTTATTATGTTTCAGTGTTTGATACATTATGTAATTGTTTTGAAGCTGTTCTAAGGAAAATGTGTTAGATTTAGACATAATTTTATTAACTTTTTTTTTTAAAGCAGGAGATCAGAATGACCAAACTTAATGTCAATTAGATTTCTAAGAATGAAGGGACATTAAAACATGATTTCATGTAAGCTGACTTTCCTGCTGGTAACTGTTAAGCCTGGATGATCTCTGAATATCCTTAGCACAGTTTTTGGCACTTTTTTTTCTTTTTTTCATTAAGCCCCTTCAATTGTAGGACTGGGACCTTTTCTAAAATGCTAAATTTTATTGAAGAAATAGTGCATTAAAATTTTTTTTAAGCTTTGAATTAATATTATTGAAACTGAATTGTAAATGTAATAGATAAGGAAACATGAAGTTTGGGTTGATGGAAAATCACCTGTTTAAAGTTTCAACATGAAGGAAAAGTACTTAAGAACAATACTTTTAAAATGGTGGTTATACCTCTCACTTTCTTAATCTCAGACTTTAGTTAGGAGAGTTATGTGTTAGTTTCCTATTGCTTCTGAACAGATTACCACAAATTTGGTGGCTTAAAACCATATATTTATTATCTTACAGTTCTGGAGATCAGTAGCCACTGAGGGATAATCTGTTTCCTTGCTTTTTCCAGCTTCTAGAGGCTGCCCACGTTCCTTGGACTACAGCTCCCTTCTGTTTTCAAAGCCAACAGTAGCTGGTCAGGTCTTTCTCAGGCTGCTTTAGTCTGGTTCTGACTCTCCTGCTTCTGCTTTTCACTTACAAGCACAGTACAGTTGGCCACTGTGGGCCACTGCATTGGATTGGGCCCAACAGGATAATCCAGGATAATCCCCGTCTCAAGACTCATTAACCTAATCACATCTGCAAAATCCTTTTTGCCATGTAAGGTAACATATTCACTGGTTCCAGCTTAGGACATGATCAACTTTGGGGGAGGCATTATTCTGCCTACCAAAAGGTCTGTTTATATTCAAGGAAAGAAGGAAATTCTCCTACCTCTATGTTTCATATTAGAGAGTCCCAAAGAATCAACAAGGCCTTCTTCCCTCTATTACCCTAGGAAAATACTGTTTTACTTTTATGTCTTTGGTATCTTGAGTGGCACTTACTTTAGTATATAATAAGCACCTTTTAAAATAAAACATTGTTAAAGCATTTAAAAATGAAATTTTGTTCCAGAATATTAAAGTCATTATTGAGAAAATCTCACACAAACAGACAAAGCACCTGGAATAAAGCTGATGTGATGCTTTATGAAATAATCGTGTAAATATATAGTAAATCCTGCTGATGTTAGTATGGTAGTATGTGAACAGAGCTGTGAAGTTAGTTAACTCCCTCGTCTCCTGAGTTGTCTGCTTAATTAATTAAAGCTCTATTCTATTTTTGTAGCATCTGCAAGAGATAAATAAATTAATCCTAACTCATTGTAGCAGTTATATTGCTGTTTTATGGTATTCTTTTTCTTTTGGATAGTATGCTGCTGATACCACTGATGCAGATCTCATTCCCATTGCCTATTGACTGTCCTTTTTTCTCTATATATGGAAAATTACTAATACATTTAATAGAAGATGTAAATATCAACAAACGTATAATTTAGGCAAATTTGGGTCAGAAATTTTCTGAAACTCAGCTGCATGTTTTTACTGTAAGTGCCAATCTGGTCATTTAAAATTGGCATTGAAGAAAAGTCATGATTGACTGACCACTGCTTAGTAATATTTTCATTTGCTTAGAACATGAGTGCTCGCCTCTTCCACACTCAGTACATATAAAATTGCACTTCAAGACTGTCTTGAATTATCTTGTTCCCAGTGCAATTACTAGTGATATAAGCAACAGGCACGGTGGGGCTAAACTTATTAGACCTGGTAAAAAGATCTCATGCCATGATTGAACCTGAATATCAGATTTCATGTAACAGTTACTGGGGAATAATAGGTTTGGAAAGTCAGAGAGTAAATTTAATTCTTTTAAAATATTACATAAAGGAATATGTACATTAAATTAACAGCATGAATTGAGAGAGAAAGGGAAGACATTAAAAATTGTTTGATTCTGTTTTTGTTTTTTTTTTCCTGAGACAGAGTTTCATTCGTTGCCCAGGCTAGAGTGCAGCAGTGTCATCACAGCTCACAGCAACCTCAAACTCCTAGGCTCAATCAATTCTCCTGCCTCAGCCCCCTGAGTAACTGGGACTACAGGCGCGTGTCACTATGCTGCCTGGCTAATTTTTTCTATTTCTTGTAGATGTGGGGTCTCGCTCTTACTCAGGCTGGTCTCAAACTCCTGGCCTCAAGCGATCCTCCTGCCTTGGCCTCCTGGAGTGCTAGGATTACAGGCGTGAGCCACCATGCCCTGCCTGTTCAGATTCTTGATGGAATAATTTGACCTGAGTAACTCTATACCTTAATTTTGGTCTGGCCTCACATGCTTTATGTTATATTTTATTATTGTTATATTGCTGTTAATTAAGTTATTATTATCATTATTGCAGTTCTTTATTCTTTTATTGGATTTAATTTCCCTTTACAAAATATGCATGGACCAAAAATGTGACTTTGGGAGAGTATTGCTGAGTTGTTGCCGATGTCAGTTTCATACTGTGATATTTTTTCTCTATTTACCAAGAGATCAGTATTTCAATATAACGATGTGCATGTTTTCCCCCCTTCTCCCGCTGCATGCAGGGATTCGGGTTCGTAACTTTCGAGAATAGTGCTGATGCAGACAGGGCCAGGGAGAAATTACACGGCACCGTGGTAGAGGGCCGTAAAATCGAGGTGCATGTCTTCAATAATTCAATTTCTGGTTTATATTTTTATTTCTCTTTTTTTGTATTGCCTCACTTATTTCACATTTGGAACCTTGTTTGTGCGCGTGCACATGTATGTGTGTTTGTATCTCTGTGTTCTTCACCTTCTTGCACTAAAATGTATAAAAGTAACACTTCTATCTGCTTCCTCTTCCCCCTTTTTTTTGTTGTTTGGGGGTTTTAATTTTGATTTTTTTTGTGTGCATATGTATGTTTGTTTTTCATTTACATTTTTCCTTCAAAATGTTCATTCTTCTGCTCTCTCGATTTTTTTCCTTTGCTTCAGTTTGCGAGACTCTGAATTCCTGTGATCAGACCTAAGCAAAACTAACTTTAAAAATGTCTAAAAATTATCCAATTTATAATGTTGTGTTCTGTAATGAATCAAGGGGCCAACCAATCTCCTTTTTCTCTTGGGAGGCCAGTTCGCCTCTATGTGCACGTGATAAGCACAGAACAGAAGATTATAGAGGTTGTGGGGAGGGAGGAAAGAATCCAAAACTTACATAGTTTTTAAATATATCTAATACCAAGAATTTCAACAGTTAATTCTTAAATTTTTACAGATAAAATCCTCAAGTAGAGAATTTGATGGCTGGCTGGCAAATGTACTGTGATTTTGATTAAGTCAGCCACCTGATATTCACCCGCCCTTTTTGATAACGCACTGAGGGTTAACTGGCTCCTTTCCCCTTTCCCAATTTTTAAAAGTATTAAATATAAAAGCCACCATTTTGAGTAAGATGTCTGCATATTTTGCTTTTTTCCCCTCCTTTCCAATGGTTTAGCATTTAGGGCCCTTCACTTGACTCACTCTTTCCATGGTAACTATACACAATGCTGGCGATGGTGCCCGTTGGCGGTAAGTGAAACAAAAGCACTAGAGAAGAAGCTTTTAAAAATGTAATTACAAAACAATTAAATAAGAAAGAAAAAGTCCATCTGCCATCTCACATTAACACTACAAAATGTGATTTGACTTGTTCCTCTTCCTTTTCCTTTCTCCCTTTTATTTTCAATGCTGTTGAGTAATGCCGCCTGGACTTTGGATGTACATATTGTTTTGTAGCAGTCTGAGCTGTTTGATTACTGACTTCGTGGTGATTTTTTTCCCCTTGCACATCTTACTCAGAGTTACTCAACTCCAGTTTGGCTGGTTTTATTAATGCACTTCCTGCCCCTACTTTGTTTCCTCCTTTTCCTCTTTCCCAAACCTCTGTTTGTAGCTCTGTTTTTTTCTTTGCCCTTGCCGCCTCTTTCCTGCCCGTTACACCCTTCCTGACTCTCTCTTTTCTTTTTCCCTGTCTTATTGCCCTCTTTGCCCAAATCCCTGCGCCTGTCCCTTTCCCTGTTCTTCTTTCCCCATCCCTTCAGTTCCATGCAGCTGTTGGTCTCTTGCCGACTGGTGGTTTCTGATTGGTTCTGGCCATTTTTCCTTTTAAGTGCTTGGTTGCATTCTGCTCCAGCAGCTGCTTTTAGCTCTTGCTTCATTCTAATCCTTATCTGTGAGAACCTGGCTCTTCACTTTTTCCCTTCTTTCCAAAATTGATTGTTTTTTCTTTCTTTTATTTGTGTGTGTGTGTGTGTTTTTTAACTGCATGCTCTAAGTCTCATCGTTGTATATCCATTCTTTCTTTTTAAATGTGAAACGTTTATATTACTTGGTGGGTCAAACTAGAGTAAATGGAGTTTCAGGCTCTTTCCTCACCTAGAGGATTATCCCTGTACAGACCTTAAAAGACGTAGAAAGAAGTTTTTTTAAGTCCCAGTGCTACCTAAGATTGATTTTTTTATAACACAAATTTGTCACTACACAACTTTAGCACAATGTAAATTCGAAGAGGCAAAGTAAGACATTTATAATTCTTTTTAAAATTGGCATATTTTATGACCAGATGACATAGTATATCATCAAGTTCTGTGGTGAGGCTTTACCCTCCTTGTAAGAGCTGCAGTATCTTGGCTTCTAAGCTCCATCCTCAGCAGCGCCGTCTGTGTAAAACCTCCTACCCTAGCACTGAGAATGCTTACATTATGCAGTTCTGTAATGAGGGTAGAGAGTACCATAAAACAAAATAAACACTTTCATTTTCTCAATTCTTGTAAGTACCTATTTTAAAGGCCTTCTGAAAACTTTATTTCTAAATATACCAGATCGCCTAGAAAATTCAGAATGGTCCTGAAGACTGTCAGCATAGGAATCTTAAGTTCCTATATTTGTTACTCACCTTAGCCAGTAATGTCTTAGACAGACATATCAAAAATGCTAAACATGAGGACAGATGAAGTTAGTAGACTTATTTTATCACTTTCCCATAAATCTGTTTCATGACCTATGTGGTAGCCCTCTGTTTTATTAATGAACTTCAAAATTTATTTGCTAATATATTTGTTTCCTATTTACTTTTTTCCACATTTTCCTTAGTACAGAGACTTCTCTGTTTAAAAGATCTCCAAAGAACTTGCAAATCTATTTTTTTTTTTTTTTTTGGAGTACTGGGTAGTAAAGTAGCCCTAGTTTTCCGTTTTGAAACCAAGAAACTGCAATTTACTCTTGTTAGCCTCATTTAATAAGCACTTTAATTCAAATACTGTGTATTAATATTTTATATTGCTGTATTAATTATTTAGATCAATGCTCTCAGAAATTTACATTTTAAACTAAGTACTGTGTTATTGGATAAGCAACTCCATGTTCCCTAATGTGCTTTACTTTTTCCCTGCCCTTCTTTCTACTTGTTATTTTTAGGTGAATAATGCTACAGCACGAGTAATGACCAATAAGAAGATGGTCACACCATATGCAAATGGTAAGAAATTACAAATCATCTTTAGAAGAATGTCACTTATTCTCATATAAATATATGAACTTTTTATAAACTTCTAAGAATTTCTCTTTATTTCAGTCTTAAAACAGTTTGTTTAATTTACGTTGAAGTAATCTCTTTACCTAAGAGAATATTTTATCTTTAAAAATTAATTTTTCCTTTAGAATTAAGCTAAGTTTTTTAGTTATTAAGGTGTTATGTGCTAAGTAAGGTTTATCTTCTACACAGCGCAAACATGCCATTTAAGGTTGCCTGTTGGCCAGGCACGGTGGCTCACGCCTGTAATCCTAGCTCTCTGGGAGGCCGAGGCGGGTGGATTGTTTGAGCTCAGGAGTTCGAAACCAGCCTGAGCAAGAGTGAGACCCCGTCTCTACTAAAAAAATAGAAAGAAATTAATTGGACAACTAAAAATATATAGAAAAAACTAGCCGGGCGTGGTGGCGCATGCCTGTAGTCCCAGCTACTCAGGAGGCTGAGGCAGGAGGATCGCTTGAGCCCAGCAGTTTGAGGTTGCTGTGAGCTAAGATGACGCCATGGCACTCTAGCCTGGGCAACACAGTGAGACTCTGTCTCAAAAAAAAGATTGCCTGTTAACCCAAATGAGATCTCACTTGAGCACCCTCTTTTTCCGCTGCTGTAGTTCTTTGTAATATGTTAGATTTGTCCATTATACCCCTGGATGCCCATCAACTTTCACTTTTACTACTGATTCCTACTCCTCCAAGCATGGAAGGAATAAATTGGAAGAATAAGTATGTTTTGATCACTTTTATAATTCTGGACCCCTTGCTGTCCTTAGAAGGCCTAGAGGTAACTACCATGGGTGTGTGTAATTTTCTATTCGATGATTACATATTATAGTGTTAAATTTTATAAATGTTGCTTATTGAGAAGGAGATTTTCTGTGAATAATTTGTCTTAACAAAAACAGAACTTTTATATCAGTTTCGAATTTAATCTAGACTCATGTTCTGTAAATGAGATGGAGTATAATTTTAATCTGTAGTCCAACAGTAGTTTTGCAGACTGTGTTCTACAGAGCCAGCTTGGGAAAGAAAAAAGAGGAAATCAGCTGAGCTGGGTCCTAAGATCTCTGGCTCCACTTTAGCCTGAGCAACTTCTCATTCACTGTTGTGTATTTTAGGGATCTGCATAAGATTTTTATCTATAATAGAAGGGGGAGTTTCTGCTGCTTTTTAAATAAGTTTGAACCCACTGTGCTAGCATGTGGCTGTATGTGCTGTAATGCCTTAAGTAGAAATATATTACTATTGAGTACATCTCATAAAGTCTTTAATATTTAGCCCAGCTTTTCACATAGATGATACAAATTTGTCAGCATAATTTACATTTTCCCCACCCATTTTATCACTGGTGTAATCATGTGATACCACTGCTTCCCACTTTGCTTCTTGTTTTCCTATTTTCCATTGCTATTACAAAAACAAATTTCTGCAATTTCAATAAAAACCTGATATAAACAAAATAGAGAGGCAAAGAATGGCAAATTCCTTTAGATCCAAGGAAAATGATGTGACAGAAAGAGCCTCTGACTAGAATTCAAAAGACAAAAATTCTACTCTAGATTTAACTCTTCATTTTACTCTGTAACAGTGGACCAATTTCTTAACCTGTCTAGTTCTGTTTTCATATCTATAAATTGGAGAACACAAAATTTTAGCACTAGAAGATTCTCTAGAAATCATCAAAAGTCAACCCTCTCAGCTTATTATTTAGGAAATGAAGCTCAGAGAAGTACAGTACTTAGCCAAGGCTCCAGATGTGGTGCTTATGTTACCTTCGTCTTTGGGTTTTATGAAGGTCAAATGACATCTGTGAAAATACATTGTAAATTCTACAAAACCAAACATACTCAAAATATTGCAAAGAACATATAAAGGTGCATCCATTGTTTGGATTTAAAGGGAGTGCTCAGGAAGTAGTGCCATTGGTAGGAAAGAAAAAGATCATTTAAAAAATATTATTCTAAATTAATATTCAAACTTAATATTCAAGAAACCTGCTGTTGCTATGTTAAAAGTCTTAAGAAGAGTATCTTGGGTGCCTTCTGGTGAATTCTTAGCATATTCGTTTATGTCGGTTGGAATCACTTAATTTTTGCAGAAACATCATGCATTATTTGTGCAATTCGTAGACCTTTGACATTGCAGAATGTTTATGCTGTTACAACTTAAGCAGGATTTGAACCAAGATTTTGCCGAAATTTTATGTAGAATAGTGAAGAGACATCACCATCACAAGCACATAAAATGATGAATGAGAGATTGGAGTGAATCAGAATAAATGGGATTTTCTCTTGAATAATGTCTTCACTTATGGCCATTTAAATCTGGTAATTTCGATAGAATTGGCCTTTTCTTCTTTCCATTCATATATTTTTAGAGTAGCTGTGACAAAATGCTAGAAACTTAAGATTATATAGAAGAAATCAACAAAAGAGCCAGTCTTTCAGAATAATAAATAGGGTATGTTTGCTTATTATGTAATAAATTTAATAAATACTGGTTAAAGTTTTCATATGGAATTCTCATTCACTGTCAGTGGGTAGTAATATACTTTTCTTTTTTAAAAAAAATATTTGCGGCCGGGCGCGGTGGCTCATGCCTATAATCCTAGCACTCTGGGAGGCCGAGACGGGCGGATTGTTTGAGCTCAGGAGTTCGAGACCAGCCTGAGCAAGAGCAAGACCCCGTCTCTACCAAAAATAGAAAGAAATTAATTGGACAGCTAAAAATATATAGGAAAAAAAATTAGCCGGGCATGGTGGCGCATGCCTGCAGTCCCAGCTACTTGGGAGGCTGAGGCAGGAGGATCTCTTGAGCCCAGGAGTTTGAGGTTGCTGTGAGCTAGGATGATGCCACGGCACTCACTTTAGCCAGGGCAACAAAGTGAGACTCTGTCTCAAAAAAAAAAAATATTTGCCATATTCCTATAAATATAAAAAAGGCAAAGAAGAAATAAATTTAATATTAAGCAGTGTTGTTTGGAAACTCTTAAATTTATGAATGCTTAAGCTAATGTTCTATAAGCATCTCATGTCCATTAGCTAAAAAGTTTGATTAACCTTAAATGTGTTCATTACAAGTTGAAACCTCAATAGGCATGCACTGAAGTTAGGAAGATACCTTGAATTTTATTATTGCATGTCTTTCCTTTTTTACTTGGTGAACCCTGGTGAAATCTGAATGGTAAATCCCAATGAAAGGGGATTTCAGTTTACCCAAAATACCAGCATGGTATAATTGAATATGGAGTCAAAGATCCAGGCCACATAAGAATTCAGTCAAAAGATACCTTTATTAAAACAACTAGAGGAGGCTAGGCATGGTGGCTCATGCCTGCAGTCCTAGCCCTTAGGGAGGCCGAGGTGGGAGGATCACTTGAGGCCATGAGTTTGAGACCAGCCTGAGCAACATGGCAAAACCCCATCTCTACAAAAAATAGAAAAATTAGCTGGGTGTGGTGGCATGTGCTGTAGTCCCAGCTACTCGGGAGGCTGAGGCAGGAGGATCACTTAAGCCCAGGAATTTGAGGTTGCAGTGAGCTGTGATGATGTCACTGCACTCTAGCCTGGGTGACAGAGTGAGACCTTATCTCAGGAAAAAAAACAAAGCCACCTAGAGTAGTAAACAGGGTTAAGATGATATATAAGAAAGTACATCACTGTGTGGTACAGAATGACATATATTCTGCCTTCTTTCCTTTTTCTAAACTAAGAATAGGTCATCTGGGGTGGTTCTGTGAGAGCACTAAACCTAACCCCAGGATTTATTTATGTTTCTTTTTTCTCCCATCATTCTCTCTCCGTCTTTGTCCGTCCTTCCCAATTTCTTTCTCTTTCTCTCTCTTCCCCAACCGCTGCCTCACTACTCCTACCCGCCCCATCTCCCAGCCCTTCGTTATCCCTTCACTGTGCTAGTCCTGCTTAAAGATAATGCTGTTATTACCCTCTCAGATAAACTCCAAACTGGAATTCTAAAGAGAAGTTGGTAATAAGCAAAAATAGACCCAGAGATGTCTGAAGCCAGCTTGACATGCATTGATCACTCCTTTCTTCATGTAGTTTTAAATGCTCACTGTCCTTTTTTTCCATTTCAGGTTGGAAATTAAGCCCAGTAGTTGGAGCCGTATATGGTCCTGAGTTATATGCAGGTAGTATTTAAGTTAATGTTTCCATTTGTGCTAACTATAACAGCATCTGTTGTTTTTGAATTTGCTATTCCTTTGTAATCTTTTTGCATTTTTAAATTTTTTTGAAATGCAATCAGCATCCAGCTTTCAAGCAGATGTGTCCCTAGGCAATGATGCGGCAGTACCCCTATCAGGAAGAGGGGGTATCAACACTTACATTCCTCTAATCAGTAAGTAGCCTATGTTGGCCTGCCATGAATTTTGACTATTGTGAATGAGCAGTGATGTGCTAGGGGTTTTTTTCCCCCAGTATAATATGCAACTGAAAAGGAAACATTCTCAAAAGGAATAGTAAATACTATCTCATTGCCCTGTCCTGCTTAAACTGTGCTAGAATTTTCTTGACCATATATTAAGATTGCCACAAAACAAAAATAATTGGAAAAGGTAGAGGGGGTAAGAGCATATGAAGAATATTTTAGTCTGTACTTGATAATAAAGAAAACGGAAAAACAAGTATGTGTTAAGTATATTATACACGTCCTCTGCAGGTCAGCCTTAGGCCCTCCAGGAGAGTGGCACTTAAAAGCACTTCCAGTATTATTGATTATTTTCAGCTCTTTTGACATCTCTAAAGTCATTTTGACCTGAGCCATTTTACTCCAGCAAGAAGTATAATTTAAACAGGATTCAGTGGACATGGAACCAATGTCTCTTCGTGTTTTCTAGAGGATGGCACACCTAAAATAGGCCCTCGGGAAATGCCTGCCTCTTTAAGGGATACAAGACAACAGGGGAGGAATGATTTCCCTCTCACCTTCATTTCTGGATTAAAACATTTTAGATAAAGGAATGAAATTGACTAACGAAATATCTAAAGACTATTGTATGCCTTGGAAGTAGGCATCATGTAAAAATACAAAAAGAGTATTCTTTTGAGGAATATTATATGCACATAATAACATTTAGAAAGAAGGTTAATAATTGGCCCATTAAAGAGTTTGTGTCAATCTGATTTAAACTGCTTATAGTAATTAAAAGTCTATCTCTTATTAAATTGGCAGTAGTGCTCAGAGCCTCTTGACCGCTCTGTCACCAGCTTGCATTATAATGCCAAAACTGGGAAGGAGCTGAGAAAATTCACTCCAGATTTGTGAGGCATGGAATCATTTGCTTTTGCATGTTAGGTCTCTGTTTCCATTTCTTTCCAGTCAGAGACCCAGGGTAGGAGATTTACTGGATATTATATAGTGTGCCACCTATTCACAAAAGATGTGGTACATATCTTTTCATCTTTTCTGTAAGTGGTTCACAGCAAGTTGTGCCTGTATACCTGCTATTGAATGCAAGTTGAAATTTCTGTCATATTTTGGGTCTCCCTTTAGTTCCTGGCTTCCCTTACCCAACTGCAGCCACCACGGCGGCCGCTTTCAGAGGAGCCCATCTGAGGGGCAGAGGGCGGACAGTATATGGTGCAGTCCGAGCAGTACCTCCAACAGCCATCCCCGCCTATCCAGGGTAAGCATTAGATTCCAAAATCAGTATGTTTCTAAACTAAGCAATTGGACGAAAGAGAATACTATGGCCCTCTCATAACTTCTCGGACACTGCCGTGCCACATAGTAGACATTCAATGAATATGTGCAAATTAACAGATTAGGTGGCAAGAACCAAAATATACCATCATCAGAATGCAGCCAAATATCAATTCATTCTGTAGACCTTCATTTTGGCCACCTTAAGCCCTCATGGTAATGGCTTAAGACAGTAGCCAGAACCGCCTTGTGTTTACTAGCAGTGTGTTGGCATGGAGTTCACTCAGCAGCGCACGAATATGGATTAACATTACTGCAGAGAACCAAAAGAGGAGCTCGAGATTGCAGTACAAGACTGCATCTGCTATGTTCACCCCCTTATCGCCACCCCATGTTGGGGCCAAGGCTGTCACATGTGCCCTCCCATTTGGTTTCACTGCCTGGGTGGTGAGCAGCAGAGCTAGTTACCCACAATGGATTTGCTTTCTTTGTAGGAAATGGATTAAAAGAGGTTAATTCTAAGATGAGCCAAGTCCAATTGAATCAAGGGAGAAAGGGAGAAGTAGGAGGAATTAAACTGCAGTTGGCTTCTGAATGATGGTAAAACAACTAATGCAGCTGAGCATCCTTCACCCTTTGATTTTTGTATGGAGGGTGTCTCATGCAGTGGAATGATTCCATAGCAACAAATAAATCCTTTGTTATTGAATGGGAGAGAAGGAGTGAAGATGGTAGGTTTTGTTTTTAGTTGTTTCTCAGTGTCAGCCTACAATGTATATTTTTGTAAAGAGTGGACTTTTATAAGTCAGTCATACCAAGGACTTTCGCTCTTCAAAGATGTGACATTTCTCTTCTTCGTCTTTTCTCTGCCTGTGACAGGTTTTTTTCTGTATTCTTACTGAGGGATAAATAGGGCAGAGAAGCCTATTTATTGGCTGCTACTTAGTTAAAATATAAAGGGAAAGAGCTTCCTTTGTATGTCCTTTTCTGACAACAAAATTGGCTTAGCCTTGAGGTGTACTAATTTAGCATTCATTCATTCGTAGACCAAATGGACATACCATTAGGAGTTCTCCATTCCACAGAATTAAAGCATTTTTATTAGACAAGGCAAGTATGCATGTTGAAGTGGGCAGGCTTCAAAAGACACTGCAGGGGAACTGCTTCAGAAATTAACTTTTGTTTGCAGTTTATAGATGTTTAAATCCCATGCATTCCATCATCTCCATCTTCTACCATTACTTTTAATTTTATCCTTTTTTCTCACAACTTGACCTTTGACCTTCAACCTCTGACATCTCTTTTTAAAGAAGTGAATATGCAGTATTTTTTCATGAAGAAATATTCAAGTGAAATATAAAAACAAACTTTTTGAAAGTTCTACACACTAGGAAAATTATTCATGAAGTATCTTCCATTTCAGCCCAAGAGAGTTTACTGTCACGTTTGCAAAGACAGACTGCTCACCAGAAACATGGGACTTCTTTTTGTAACATTCCTAAGTTACTTTATAAAGTGGTTAAATTCATTCCTGTTCAATGTAGGTCATTTCAGTATATTGGCCAAACTTGAGAATCCATTCTCTACCAAGTCTATGTCAGGTATATATTTGCTCAAAAATATTTTACCTTTATGTCTAATCACATCAATTTCTGTGCATTACATTGAACACTAATTTCCCATGTTTTCCTTTTTATTAACTAAACCACCTGTTTACATGGAAGATGGCAAGGAATAAGTCCAGTATTTTATGGGGAATGGCCTAGAATTGCTTTTTAGCCTAGTAAACTAATTTCATCATTAATCATTGTGTTCTAGCTTCCTTGTGGCATTTGATACAAGGAATATTGGAATTCTTCCAGAACTTAGATGAGTATTCTCAATAAGTGATTCAATTTAGGGTAAAAAATATTCATGTTTTTAATGCCAGCCACTCTTTTCTATAGAGAGAATATTTTTAAATCTTTGCCTATATCCCCTTATTAAAATCTTTGAAGGTTAATTAATCACTACTTAGCCTCAATGTTTTCCAGTTTATCAGCCTTCTCATTATGAACAAGTCTCTTTTTTACCAAAATACAATTGAGAAGTAGATTACTTTCCAATATCAGACTTTAACTGCAGTTGGAAGCTATGCAAATGATAGGGCGTAGTTAAACGAATATCAAAGATGAGTTTGATTTGCCTGTTGTGTAATACAGAGGCATAGCATATTTGAGGCGTTACAGAGTATGACCATACTATCCTGTAAATACAACAAAATGTCATTGGAAATAGAACTAAGAAACTTTTCAGCTACCTATAAGAAACAGGTTATTTCATATCCAAGTTGAAAATATGATTTGATAACTTTACTTGCCAGCCTGTTTATTGTAACAGAGAAGGTAATGGTGAAAATTTCCAGCTTGTTTAGTTGAATAAACAATAAATAAACAGATCATCTGAATTAAAATAGCCAAATCTTCACTTAACAAATACGAAGAAGAAAGTTTTATCTTGTATCTCCACTGCTATTCCATGTCTTTTGGTCCCAAAATAATGTTTTGGAGAAAGTCTGTATGTACAAAAATACCTCAAAAGTTGAAAATCTATATTTTAAGAATAATAGTAAAGTGTCACTCAGTATTTAAAAAAAAAAGTCACGCATTGTATGTTTGATACAAATTTATTATCTAAATAGGAGAATAAATTTTTCTATACCTAACAAGCTACCTTGTCAGTTAAATTCTTTTAAATAAGACAGGATGATCCTTGATCATGCCCAGAATTTTAGTTGTCAATTATATTTTTCAGAATTTCATGAATACTCTTATGGTCAAAAAAGAACCCTTAAAATCTTCCAGTTACTCCTTCCCACTCTGGATTATATTGTTACTATCTGGGATCCCCACTGCACCTTTCAATTCTTGGACCTTGGACCAATCACCTTAACCTTTAGCTCATTATCTCTGCTTGTGAAAGCAATGCATTGTGGGTATTTTTGGTTGTGTTTTTTTTTTTAATTACATTTCTCTGTTTACTTTGGTCAGAATTGATTGACTTGTTTTTCTGAGGTGTTGCATTGGTTCTTAAAATGCTGAATAATAATACTTTGCATGCTTGTGTGATCAGCCAAATCTTATCGCATGTCTAATGTGCAGGGTAAAAAGCAGGTGATGTATGGATATCAGAAAAAAATTTATATATTACTACAAAACTGAAAACAAAATATTAAACATAATTTTGAAACATACTTTGCATACAGGTCCTGCCCTAATGGAATTTGTTGGGTTTATTTTTTTCATATTAAATCCTTCTCCACCCTGAACCCCTTTGTAAGCTCTTTAAAGAAAAACTTACTCCTAGGGCAAGCTTATTTTTAAAAAATACTCCATATACAAAAAGTTGATGTTTTCAGTCCAGCAAATTTTAGATAGCTATAATAGGCTCTTCTGGGAGTGCTTTTTATTGTGTTAATGTTACTTTAATTACCAGATACCCATGTCGCGCATTCCAGTTTTGCACACCTTTCCCTCTACGCGCATGTCCTGGAGCTGTGTGACTTGTGTGTGCACTTTCACATTTTTCTCACTGACTTGCTATGGCCCCAAGCCCAGGTTTTGTATTCATACATCACCTGCCTGTGTAGAGCGCATGTGCATGCTGCCGTCCTCAATAACCGGAATGTGTTCTGTTCTTTTGTTTTTTTTGTTTTTGTTTTTGTGTGGATTTTCTGCAGTGTGGTTTACCAGGACGGATTTTACGGTGCTGACCTCTATGTAAGTACACACACTGGGGCCTTCTTGACCCCATCCCCTGACAAGCCAGCCTTTTTTTTCTGTTTCTTTGGTTTGTTTTGTTTTTTTTTTTTAATATAATTTATTTAATTTTTATTTTATTTTTCCTTGTGGATATATATATATATTTATATATTTAAGAATGCAAGCATGCTTCTCTGCCACTGCGCTTGCCCCTGGGTGCAAAAACTAAGCCTTTGGGTTTTCTGATCATTGCTAGGGTCAGTCTACTGGACATATTCTTTTCCCTTCCCTATACCCAGAGATGTTCTGTGGATCACCAATTTATTTGCGAGATGATCAGCAGGTTTAAAGTCTTTTATTACTGTCGTGTCATTTGCATACATAAATAACAGGACTAGCTTAGCCTTAAACCAGCTCTTTCCCTTTTCTGCTTTTCTCTCATTTCATATCCCTCTTTAGATCATTAGAGCTTTGATTTATGTAGATGGCAGTAAGCCTTCTGAGCTATGTGTTTTCTTATTTTACATACTTTGGGAGACTTATCTTGTGAAAGTGAAATAAGGAAGGGTGTGTGATAATGAGAAGATGCCAAATACTCGGTACTTAAGACCTTTATCAAAAGGTCCACAACCTTCTTAAGAGCCAGCAGGGGGAAATGAGTGATGTAATTAGCAGCCTAGGCTCTTCTTACAGTCATTTGACTATCATACAAGATTTGTTGATTCCAGTAGCCATATTAACATGTAATCTGTAATTTAAACTGTTTAGCTATAGCTAAAGTTCCACAATTGGTTTGTCACATATTGTTTAAAATATTGACAAAGTGATCTAACTGACAAAGGGTAGTAGTTTTTGAGTTTTAAAGTCTTTTATTAGAACCTTTCCAAATGGTCTTTTTCTGAATGCACTACACGCTTGGTCTTATCACTCAAGTCATTAAGAGACAATTTTATAAGAAAAACTTGTCAGCATGAAATGATTCTGTAGGGATAGGTTAAAATTGTCTAGAAGTGCTTTCTCCACCCTTACCTCCCAGAATCAATAAGGGGACCTTTTTAGTGAACTATTTTTATTTCTACAGTCTACCAGACTAGCAATCTAACAATGTTAATGCCCTTGCAGAATGCACTCAGAGGCTTCATGTAAGTAGAGATAGGATAATTATAGTTCTTCGAGGTACAGGTGATTCACCTCTACTACTTAGAGTAGGCCTTTAAAGTATGCCTTAAGTTAGCCATGATTTGGTCCAACTTTCTAACTTATAGATATGTTTCTTAAAAAGATTGTGACTTACCTAGAATTACATAAATTACTCATATAGCCCAACCATAATAAAACCCAACAAATTCATATTTCATTACTTTTCTTTGTACTTTAATTAAAATCCACCTCTTTCATTAAAATGTTTTCAAGAAGTAATGAAAGATATCTTTTTTCTCAAGTTCACGGTGAAACTTGAGGACTGGAGAAATCTATCCTACTTTTATTCCAAATTACACATTTTTTTAATGTACATGTTTACAAATGATGTTAGCATGTACATTCTCCCATATACATTAATATCCATATTCTCATTAAATTCATCTTTATGTTATTTAAGTTGTTTCTTGGAATTGGTTTATTAGAGCAAGCTTTTCCATTTGAATCATTTTTTAAATCAAGTTTTTTTCCTGTAATATCTTCCTTATGTAGGGAATTTTTTAAAGTACAGCCTACTTCTATCATATTAAGATTTGCCTACTTCCACCTTGTTAAGTCAACCAACCAAAATATTTTCTTACGGTTCTCTTATTTCCTTACTTTATAAGATTTTATTGAGAGAGACGATTTCTCTGTACCTTTCAAGAAAATACTCTTATTTTTTTATCTATTGACTGGATTACCTTATCAAGCTAAACATAATTCAGTGATTTTGCCGAAATTTTTTTTTTGACCAGTGGTGCCTTATTCAAGAAAGTAATTACTAGTAATGTTATTATCTTTCTTAGTTCCTGTCTTAAAGCAGGGTTACTTAGAAAAAAAAAGTTAGTTGCTAGTAATGAAATAATATCCACGCCCACAAATGAAAAGCAACAATAAGTTATGAGGTAACTGTTACATTAGGCCTAATATAACGACAGCTTCTAAAACACTGTATTCTGTATTCCACATGTGAGAAAGCAAAGGATGCTTTTAAAAACATCAACAAAAAAGACCTATTGTTTTGCCTTGAATTTGTTTCACTTCTCTTTGCATATTTTTCTATTTGTGGAAATTTATCAATATGCATTTAGTTCTTATTTCCTCTGAAACACATATTAGAACTAGAAAGAACAGAGGGTTTTTCTAGTATAAATGGTGCACTGAATCAGAGCTTGAAGAGAAGACACGAGGGAAAAGAAGTTGCTGGTTTTGCTTAATTTATATTAATTGAACTATTAGTTGTGGAGGGTTTTTGGAATCTCTTTCCCTGTTCTGTTCTTAGACAGTGATCCCTGCTAGCCATTTTCTTTCTTTCTGTTTCTTTTATGGCATATTCCTCTCTGGAAAACTGATCTAGCAATTGTGTCTCTAGTTTATAAAGAGACCCTCCATGATAGGATTTAGGAGTGTGGCAGATAGATTGTGTCCACCCCTCCTCTCTCTTTTTTGACCAGTAGAAAAGGCATAGTTCACCCTAATTCACTTTTTAAATGGGATAACAAACTGCTCCTAATTCTCATCCTGTGAAAAGCATGCTTGCATCCAAAGGAAAGAAAAGGCTGGTGGGCCCCTTAGTGGGCTTTTTGTATGATTGTTTTCCTTCTACAGCTGTGTTTTTTGAACTGCTCTTCCTGTGTTCTGTTATAGAATAGTCTTACAGGAACCAATCATTAGCGCTAAAATACCTCAGGTAGGAGTGCCAGTGTGACCTGCCAATCAATCAGATTGTGGATTGCAGTGAAAAAATTGAATTATACTAACCATTCCAGCTCCACGTTAGAGATGGGAACAGAGGCTTTTTTGGACAATCAAGACTTGTGAGCGTGTGATCTAAGCCCTGCTACCTCAGCAGTGCACACAGTCACGTTCCGTACATAATAGCACTTCCTCCAAAAATTAAGTGCTCCTGTCCCCTTGCCACGTATCCATGCCAGGCATCTTATACGCACTGTCCCATCACTGTCACCCCTTTTAATTTGCCAGTCACATTTACCCAAGGTATTTAAACTGGTTTTTTATATTGGAGATCTCAGCAGTTGGGGATATTTCTTACTGCTATGGAAGAACTAAGAAAAGAGAGGAAGTAGAACTCTGTCCACACAGGATTCCTGAATCCTACATTGGGCCCTATAGTGAAATCCTAGTAGTAATTGTACTGTGCTGCTACGTAAGTTTGAATTTGCCTTTAAAATCTAGATGTATTAGGACTCAAAAATTGAGGCGGGCATTTCTCTTGCCCTCTTTTCCTTTCACCTGAGAAGATCAGTAAGTTCATTTGGATAATAACACGCTATTATTAGAAGATTTGCTGATAGCTGGATGCTAGGAGAAAGAAAACAGTTAATGCCTGTTGACAATCCAGTTAGTTTATTTATGTAATTACTCAGCGAGATTTTGGAAATGAACTATCATCAGGCAGATGTGAAATAGTAAAGTGTTAGAAAGATTTGATTCATTGAAGATCATCTCTCATCTATCATAGAAGTAATAAGTGGAAGATATCAAGTTGATCATAACAGTTTCTTCCCTTAACTCTAATTTTAAGTAATAATAAGAAAATTTAAATACTTAAAAAATTTTATAACTACTTTTCAAAGTAGATCTCTCCAAAGCAGTAACAGTATTACCATTACTGTAAGTTTTTGTATTCAGGTCTACATTATTCATATTTAATCAAAGATGCTGTATTGCCACATAAGAACTCTATAATGTCTCCTAGAGCAGTGGTTCTCAGTAGGGGCCGGGAGGGGAAAGAGGGAGTTAGAATCATCTAGGGACAAGTAAAGTGATTCCTATAGGCCCAGCATTGAACCCACACTAGTTGGAATAGATCTCTACTCTGCTGTAGCGATTTTAAGTATTGCACATGCCATTCCCTCCCCTCCCCCACTCACCTTGCTCTATTGATCAATACACTTACATGTAGGTAACAAGCTTTCATTTTGTCTGCTGGTCTTGAAACACACTTTCCTCCTCAGTGTCACATAATGTCATTGTCTTCCAGGTAGAAAGAAGGTGTCTTGACATCACATGCTCACCAAAGTCCTGTTTTAATGTAAACCTAAAAGAAAAATATAGTAAAATTAAAGGCTAGGTTAAAATCAAGACAAGGCAAAAGTCTCCCAGTGTGAGATTAAACTAATAGACAGGTAAAGGTCAGCTATAGGAAGGATGATCTTTAGAACCCTTCCATTTTGTTCTAGTTTTAAAACACAGCTACGGAACTGCGAAAGAATCATGTGATCAGCGTGGCAACATTATAAAGTTAATTAGATGATAAAATTGATTCAGTGCAGAGTAGACAATCCCTAGGAGGTGACACTGAGCCATGGGAAACTGAGACTTTAACAACTGCAGAAGACATTACAGAAAAAGATCTTAAAGACAACTTTTCAAAGGCAGTTTCCTTTGAAAAAGCTGGAAGTTGGAGACAGATATGTTATGGATATGTGAAAACACAAAATTCCTGAACACTAGGAAACATTTTAGAACTGTGTGGATCAGAATATATGGCTGTTGACGGGGTGAACATATACCTGAGTGCCGTGGGTCAGGGCGGAATTATGTTGCCAGGGTCAGGCAGGTTGAATAGAAGAGCGATGGAGCCCTGGGCTGCCCCAGCTGGGGACACTAGGAGTCATTCAGAATGAACTGCAAAGGAATAAGGAAGTGATTCTTTGTAAAGGGGCATGTGTGTATTTGAATCAAGCTTAGCCATGCCAAATGTATCCAGCTATCAGAGTTCCAAAAAGCTGTCCGTGTGTGCCCTCCTACATTAGGGTGTGCTGTGGCCATGCTAATCCCCATTTTTTGTTTTATTTCAAATCACACACAGATAGAATCTGCAAACTGCTTCAGATCAAACAGGTCTGATTGTGTGTAAATACATATGTCCTTTTTAATTTTTATTATTAATGGTTGCTTCAGTTTTGCATCAGTGCATGGTTAAAAGCAATACACATCAGCTATTTCATGACTTCATATCTCCAAATGAATTATTTCTCCTCTTTTTTTTTTGTTTGTTTGTTTGTGCAGTCAGCTGAAGAAATGTTAACATCTCACTCTAAATCTCTCAGTGGAGTCTCTGTTCCCTTCTCTGATATAACAGATGGGTTACTGCTTGTTATAATTATTAACATTGTGGTGTGGGCCAGGGCTAGGGTGGGCAAGATTTACTATTTCTTTGGGCTGGGGAGGGGCCAGTCGTTAGGGTATGGAATGTTAACTCAAGTGGTGACTGACTGTTTCCGTAATACCAGGTCGTTGTGGCTGCACGCTCTAGTAATTGAGGCTGTGTACTTCACCGAGCTTGTGGTAGAGCCTAGGGCAAACCGCTGTCCCAAGAGAATGCTGGGATAGATAGAGTTAGCCAATACGAGTCTGAACGTGGTGATTTTGCTGGTTGTTTTAGCTCCAGATGTTGGCATGCTTAGTTTTTAATGTGATTAATAAATGTGGCGCCATATCCCCGCCCCACGCCTGAACCCTGTCTCTTTTACCTCCTTCCCACCCTTGTTCTTTTTGAAAAACTTAAGAAACAGTAATGAAAACCTTGGTGTTTCAAACTGCACTTTGTTCTCATGTTCTGTAAAACCCTTCAGATTTGCTAGTAGGAATGAAAGTTGAGAAAACAGCTTCTCAGCCTGGAATTGTTACGTACTCCAAAATCCAGAATAGAAATTAATACATCTGAATTTTCTTTGTCTTACATTTTGTGACATATTTTGTTGAATAACTAAGTTAAGCAGTAGCAGAGTACTTAGGAGTAAGAATATATCTAAGAGGACTAAATCCATGATATACGATTTAATTTTTCTACTTTGGGGGTAGTCATGGGTGAATTACCAAATTCATAGGATATTACTTATCCATCCTAAACATATTCCTCTTTTAAAGGGCCTCTCTGTAACACCATTATCCTAAGGTAATTAGGAGAGTAGTCATGTTGAAATATCATCTGTTTAAAAAAAGACTATTAATGTGGTTTTTCTTAATGCTGGTATTCTTCTCAAGCATTTTGTTGTCAATAAAATATTTGCATTCTTGAATTTGAGTAACAGATAACTTCATCAAGTTCAAACTCCAAAGTCATAGTTTCCTTACAAAAGAAGGAAACTATTGCCAACAGATTCTTTCCATCTCTTTCTGGATTGGAAGGAAGATTCTTTCCCATAGTCTGATGCATTTTGAATTGTTTTGGTTAGCAAAAATATTATTCCTAAACCGCTGAGGTCCTGATGGCTTCTTGCAGGCCTAGGAAAGTGAAGGAAAATGGTTCTGTCAATAACCTTGCTTAGAATTTCTTTTTTCCAGAATTAGTGGAATACAGCTCAAAACCATGATTTGATAGAATATTCAGAGAGATTGAAACCCCAGTATCTCCACTCAGACTTCCTGAAAGTCAGGTCTGAAACCTGTCCTCAGATGAGTACTTTTGAGCCTCAGAATCCCTTGATGAGAATTTATACCTCTGCCATATATCGTAGGACTTCGGTTTTTAAATTTTTACCTAGGTAAACATGAATAGAGCTTTAACTGCTTTTAGTACCTTAATTTTTAAATTTTTAAATATTATTTTGACATTGGAGGAATGCGAAAGAAAGAAACCACACTTTACACTAGCAAACTTTAATTTTAAACTAATGGAACCATATCTAGTTATGATGAAAAATTGTGCCTTTAAGGTTCATTTAAGGCTTAAAATTTCAGATGTAATTAACTTTTGCTTTGTTTAGCAAATGCTTTAACTGCTTCATTTCCTTTTTAGAAGCTTTAAAAAAGAAGTAAGGGAAAGAAATACTTCAGCTAGTTAAATATATGTTGTTGCTGGGATCAGCTCTAGTTGGATCAGTCTGGCCTGCCCATTCCCATGGATCTGTACAGTTCCAAGTAACTGTATTGATCAAAACAGCCCGGAGGGTGCTTCCTGCCTTGTCCCTGTCCCTTACCATTTCATTGCCAGTGCTCAATAATATTAATTAGGATCTTCTTGTTTATATGAACATCTGTAGAAGAATTTGTAATTGAAAAGGAAATGTTTACTTTTCCAAGTGACTCACTTGAAGAACAAAGAAGGAATAATGCCTAACCACTGAAAGGCAACCAGGGATTTTTTTTTAATGTACATTTGAAGCTACTTTTGATGACTTCCAGCAGCATAAACTTAAAGAACAAAAGTAAATTTTCCCTCATAGTGCGTTTTCTTCAGTTAGAGAAAGCATAAATTATCTCAGAAGCAAAATGCTTTAGAAGCTCATAAGAAATTATAGGTGTTTCCAAAATAAGACTAAAGAAAAATAAAAGAAGCAAGCTAGAAGCTGCCGAATAAGTAGAACTAGGGTCCCATTAGAAAATATTTGTTTTCAATCCTCAGAAATGATATAGAAGTAAATTCAAAATTTCTTTTGTAGATTTAGCAAAAATTGACTGTTTGAAGGAATAGAAAGTAGAAAGCACAGAACAGAAAGTTTCAGATATCCATGAGAAATGGACACATTTAATCTACAGAAATAAAATGTTTGCTATTGTTCAGTACTGAAATGGTGTTCAGATAGACCGATTGAACATAGTTATTTTTGATAGTGAAAGGGCAAGAATAAGAATTCACATCTGAATTAGGTCTAGGTAAAGTAGATGCATTCTAAAGGTTAAAGAAAAAGAAGAAAAAGTAGGGCTTACCACTTTTTAAAATAGCCTGTGTAGCATTTGTTGTTGCCATTGCCTTTGAAATACTTTCCGAAAGGGTACATATGGTTCTCCCTGATAGTGAAAATCCTTTGTGTATTTGGTTCATCAAAACAGAGGTGAAGTAGGAGGATGTGGTGGTTTGAAACTCTTTAGGACTGAGAGAATATGTGAACGAAAAGCTCCAGAGCCTGCTGTGACATTAGCATGTAAGAATCTCAAAACCTTTCAGGGAAAGAAAATTAATGCTGTTAAATGCTGGAGATGGGGCTCCCAATCTATTTGAATCTAGCCAAAGAATCTTCAGAAATTTGTAATCTGATTTGCCTGTAGATTGGAGTTGGCAGACTTATTACCAGGTGGTAAATATTTTTGGCTCTGTAGTCCAGAAAGTCTCTGTCACAAGTACTTTCAAAACCAGGTGGCAAGGTGCGTTGGCTCACAGGCCAAAGTTTGCTGACCCCGGAACCATGTTGTTTTTTCCTTCTAAATATTGCCTTATTATATTAGCTTCTTGGCAAATGTGCTCTGTGAGGTGGAGCAGAACTCTACAGCTGACCTTTCTGTTACATACCGTAGTCTCTTAGTAGTGAATCAATCCAAGTACACATCAGAGAATCAGAAGTTAACAAATATAAACTTAATAAATTCTGATTCTGTAATTTATGTTTCTTATCAGAGTTCTCAGCTTCCTGTGAATATTTTCCCTGTTGAGAGTTCCAACAAAGACTATTAAAGTAAGACAGATCCAAAAGCATAATTTTGTTTCTTATATTTAACAGGTATTACCAGTATAGTTTATTTTTAATATTATCACAAATTGGAAAGCAAATCCCTGCATTGGGTGGAGCTTAATTTTCTATTAAAGGAATAATAACATGTAGACTGATGCAGTTTGAAACATTTTCTTCCCATGTGTGTGTCTGTGTTTGTGTCTGTCCCTGTGTCCACATGTGAGCGTATGTCTGTGTGTGGGCGGGTGTGTGTTTATCTGTCCACCCGGGGGGGAGAGGTATCTGTAAAGTCAGTTCTCTTCTCTCCTGTAGGGTGGATATGCAGCCTACAGATATGCACAGCCTGCTACTGCAACCGCAGCCACCGCTGCTGCAGCCGCTGCAGCCGCGTACAGCGACGGGTATGTAGAGAAAGCAAGAAGTGAGCTTTGGGAGGCCGCGAGCACTGTCCCATCCCAAAACATCACCCTTTTCCCTCCCTCTGCCATTTCCACACGGTGCGTAGCGTGTTGGGCGCCCTGCCAGCCTGAGTTTTCTGTAGACCTTCTCTTTATGGCCTCCATCATGCTCAAGGCACAAGGCACTAACTCTGTCCTCTGCTCCCTCTCTTGTTCCTGTCTCTTCTTTGGCTTTGCCTACAGTCTCCCTCTAGTTCCCTTCTTTTCCATTTTTTAGAATTATTTCAGAATTTTTCAGAGTCACTGAATTTAGGAGCAGAAATAGAAAAGTTTTTTCTGTTCTGCCAGTTTCCTGATAACAGTCCAAGACCAAGTGACTCATAAGTCTTTAGCACCGTAAACCCTTGAATTTTTTTAAATCACACTCTTTCCTTTATTCTCTCTGATTGCGTTTCTTCTTTTCAGTTACGGCAGGGTGTACACAGCTGACCCCTACCATGCCCTTGCCCCTGCCGCTAGCTATGGAGTTGGCGCTGTGGTAAGTATATACACCTTTTTTTCTTAAACCATTTTACTCCTTCTAAATGTTCATCACAGACTACAAAAATCTAGGGAGGTAGTAAATTTAACCCTTTGTCTGTTGCCAAAGTATTAAAGCCACAAAGGTCTAGCTGGAAATTTCATATCACCCTCTTTTACTGTGTGTTAGTAGTAGTAACTAGCCCCATGGCCTAGTTAAGGGCTACAAAAAGGAATGAATATGGACAGTCTGCCCTAAGTAATAGCATAATTTGGGAGAGAAATAAGGGAACAGGTTGATGTTTTATATTGGTTTAAATGTTGGGTACATACCTGTGGCATTAGCAAAGACTTGTGAACATAATACTTTTCAAAAACTTAACGTATATAAGTTTCCAGTACAGATGCCAAAGGATGTCTGTGCTGTTCCTAAGCCTTCTGGTAGATAGTACCAGAAGTCGCCAAGAGAATGCTTTATGGGAATATTTTATTGATAACAATTGTGGCAAAAATATGGCGTTTTCGTGAAAGTATAGAAGAAGTCCATAGAGCTCATCTAGAATAATCTCCCCTAACCAAAATCCTCACTCTACTGTTCTTGTGTTGGCTTGGATGCCTCCAGTTCCAGTGACTTGGACTTGTCGACTACAACGAAGACAGGCCGTTTCTCGATGACACTTCCCTAATGCCAGGCATTTCTCCAAGCCAGAATGCAACTAGGCAACTTTCTCCGAACATGAGCAAAGTTGTTTGAGGGGGAGACATAATGAAGTGTAAAATTTAAGGCCAAAAGGAATATAAGAAAGTCAGTCATTTCTCACACTAAATTTCTACTGATGAAGGTTTGTGAAAGGGAAGTCATAGGGTCCAGAGGGAAAGTTATGTTTAGAATTGAGGTAGAGACCTACAATAGAAGGACAGTGGTGGAAATTCCTGAGGTTTTATTTAGTGCCAAAATAATAGAAACTCTATCTATATCCATTCCAAAAAATGACCCAAGAAAGATACATTTCTGGGAGACTTAAAATTGAAAGAAATAAGCCATTAGGTAAGTCATTTGATAAAGATAAAATAAAGGAATAATGCCTAGTTAAAATCCCAGCTACGTATATAAATTTGAATATGTCAAGAAACAACCTGGTTGGTGTATTTTATAGATGATAGAGGAAATAGACTTTATTAAAGATTGACTCAGGTATAAATATAGCACTGTCTGAGACATGGCTGTGACCACACGTGCCAAAGATAGTGGTCAGAAGTAACATGTGTCCACTGATGGGTAATGTGTAAAGAGGGGAAATCAGTGATCTGTTTTTGATCAGGATTATAAGGATGTATCAAGGTAATCAAAGACCTGTGCTTTCAAAAGTCAAGCTATTTGCAGAACTAGTTTTAAACTGTATTAATTTTCCCTTCTGTGCTAATTCATGTAAATAATGAAATAAACTGTCATCAGACTCTGCTTGAGAACATGAGGTCCGCAATAAATTTGTTGGGCTCTGGTTTGAGCAACTTAGAGGCAGAAGTTGGTTTCCTGACTGCACTGTTGCTTTCGGGCTTCAAAGGAAGCTGTTTTTCCAAATCCCCCTTCTCAGGACATTTTTTTTTTTATTTTTAATGTTTCTCTGATTAACCTTTTAATTATTTTTATGTCTTTAATTACTGCAGGCGAGTTTATACCGAGGTGGCTACAGCCGATTTGCCCCCTACTGAAGTGACGTGAGACCCCTGCAAATGGGACAGCCCCCCAGTTCATGAGGCCTGGCTATTGCAATATTTACTAGTAGAGGAACTCTATAGCAAGATGAAGAGGAAAAGCAAACAAACAAACAAAAAAACACAAAAAAAGAGAGAATACTTTTTTATACCTCACTATGTTCTTTGAATATGTATTTTTCCTTTAAATTTCTGCCTTTAATTCTTTTGTTCCAAAGATTGTGCATTTTTTCTTTTTTTTTTGTTTTCTTTTTTTTAACTGTGGTAAAAAAAAAAAAATAATGCATTTCCATGTCTGTATGTCCGTGCTTAGCTTATTCTATCACGGAAGAGGCAGTTAAGGAGGAAGGAGAGACATTAGGAGCTGATAAGTGCATCTGATCAGAAATCAGCAGACAGAATTACCAAAGTGTATCTGGTACTGAATTGCTGGGGGACAAGCAGAAGTGGAAGAGATCTTCCTGCAGCAGGATATTCTTCTAGTCTTCTGAGTTTCTGGTCTTTGACAGGCAATTCTGATTGGCTGTGGCTGGAATCCACATGCTGATAGATAGGAATTTGTGCTTATAAAGCAGGAGAATTAAAAAGACGCTTTCCTCTCTTCTTCCCTCCTGTCTTCTCCATTCTTTTTACAATCATCTTACATGCACAGCCTGAGACAGGTGGCATAGTTTTTGGAATTACTGTATTGATATTTCCAAACATGCTCTCAGACTGTGGATAATAAACACCTCATTAGGAAACCGATCTCAGAATGAACTCTGGAGTATGAAAAAGATCATTTCTTTTCTTTCCTGTAATCCTAGCATTCCTACTGGGTTTCTTCTCCTTTAATTGAACCTCAGCTTAGCTCATCTATTCTTTTATTAACACCTGCTCCCATGTCCTCAAGATTCAGGAATTTAGGACCCAGGGACAGAAGAATAAGCCAGTGGCCAGATTTCCACCCAGATATCTGGACACAACTTGAGGATTAGAAGTACAAATTGCTGACAGCCATTAAAGAGAGTAAGGAAGAGAAAAAGAACATTAGAAGATCTGATATTTCTTATCTTTTTCTTACATCAGAAAGTACAAACAAAGTATAAAAAATATAATAAAGAATCTGTTGAGGAAAAATAAAACACCAGGTCCTAGGTCAGCTGTCCCTGGAAGTTTTGGTGATTAGGACATGCAAGGGCAGACAGAGGCACTTTGTACTCGCTCCAAAGCCATAGGAATTTTCATCTTCCAGAGCCTTTATGAGTCACTTCTCTATCCGCAGTCTCGAGCCCTTGTGGCCGTTCCACCCAGCTTCTCGTTATCCTCCAGAGACACCCAGCTGAGCACCTGGACCACTTGGTATACATTAACACTACAGGACATAAAATACGGAGCCCCCGAGGTTGCTCCCCTCCCATATTGAAAGGAGGGTCTGAAATGACAAGGATCTTAATGATACATTGCCAGGAAGAGTCATGCAGTGGCCACAGCAGTGAGTCACTGCTATTGCTATCTGGCTTTAATTTCATGTGCTATCAAAGTAGGGGAGAAAGTATTTCTCTTCTAGCTATTAGATATAACTGATAAAAGCAAGTGTCCTACAGCATTTCCAAAATGAAGGCACTAGGATATAGGAAAGCACGGTCTTTTTGGCTCCCTGGTCTGTTCACATTGGTACTAGGGTGACCTTTCACCCAAGGGATAGCTGCTAAAGGGAGTAATTCAGAGACATGGAGCTTCTGGTTTGTTATGGCTTTGTTTTTGGTTTGTTTTTTTAACTCCTGCCTCCACACATGTTCTTGACTGGTAACTGATTCATGTCCCTGAATTAAAATGACTGACATATGACAGCATGAAGCATTCTTTGTAAGCAGAGTGGTATATCTGGGAGGGCACTGGCCTGTCATATATAACACATATCTTCTCCCCCTTCAGAGTCCTTTCCCCTAATAACTGGGGAGAGGCTGTGCCTGAAACTAGGGGAGATGTCAAGGAAGCTAGAGGCCTCGATGCAATTATTATTAATTCTGGGAAGAATACGTAGAATAAGGGGACACAAAACTGCCCAGTCCACTGGCCATTTTTTAAGGGCCCCCCCAAGCCAAAGTTTGTTTTGTTGCTGTTAAGACAATTTTCGTTGTATGTATATAAATAGTTTAGTTAGAGCAGGGGCAGTGCGACGTGGGGCTTTCACAGTTCTAGGGAATGGGGGCAGGGAGGATTTTTCTTTTGCTTTTGTTTTGAGGGATAACTTTTACTGAACTAAAGAAACTGAAAGGAATTTGGGGTCCTGATCAAATAGGGGCCATTCTGAGAAAATGGCAAGTCATTTACTCAGTGGAGACAAGGCCAAATTCTAAATGGTTGTATCCATAGCAGGGGAGGAGAATAGGGGAATGAGTTTCAGAATTTTTCTCTTCTTTGTTCCTAGAAAAAGATAAGGATGATGGGAAAGGTAGAGAAGGCAGCTCCCACAGCCCTTTTCAAAGAGGCAGAAGCTTGAGCTTGAGGTACCTTTTGTGCATTTCAGTTCAGCTGGTTCTGGCTGAGGCCTCTGAAGGCAAGCTCTGCTTCTCGGTGGGTTTCTGCTGCATTTCCAGGGATGGTTCTTAATAACCGCTTCCTCCAGCTCCCTTTTCTAAGAAAGACTAAATGGAGTTCTGCTTTTTATGAACGAGTCTTTGGTTCTCAGTGTCAACACTGAGAATTGGGGCTCTCAAAAGCATCTGGATTCCACAGTATCAACCTCCCCATCAGCTTTTGTACTTTGAGACTCATGCAGTCAAATTCATCAGAGGCAGGTTCCTCAAAGCAGCAGTGCTTGTATATTCCTGATTCTGGTTCTCGCCAGATTAAGATGCAGAGTCAGAGGAGTCTGGCATTTTATCAGTTCATTAGAGGATGCTGGTTGATAGTTCCAAAAACCTTACTGATGGTGAATCACAGTACATGAATGATTTTTTTTCAGCTTTACTGTAGTTTCTGATCTGGACTTTATATACTGAGCATCTTAACTCTTAGAAGCTCCTTTAAAGAGACCTCTAGTGAAGACCTTTATCTCATATCCCTCCTTCAGCCCAGAGAGCTGCCCTTAGGTCTTCTCCAGAATTCCTTGTGTTACTTAGTTTGACTCCCATTAGCTCAGATCAGCCATTGTGATTCATCATTTTTAAGGCTCAGGTTGAACAAAACCTACTAGCACCGTCATCCTCCAACAGCCACAGTCTGAATTGAGCCAACAGATTTTTTCCTTTGAAAAAGAAGGGTCCTGGGGCTCAACTCTTACTTTAAGGGGAGCTAGTGGAGATCTAGTCAATAGAAATCAGTGATAGCAGCTTTTCCTCAAATGCGCGACTCCTCAGGGGCTGAACTGCTCTTAGTTTAGGATATGCTTTACTAGAGATATAGCAGATAAGTCGGTTAATCACTACCATCCTATAACTAGTCACGTAGCTTCCAGATACAAGGGAGGTGTCAAATAGGGATGGAAGCAACCCCAAGGATATGCAAAAAGGGCATGATAAACCCCCTTTCCCTCTGACAGGAGATCAAGGCCGACCAAGGGACAGTCTGGAAGGCGGCTTAGACACCCTTAAGGTGGAGGGTAAAGGGGGAGCTGTTGGATGGACCTTCCCCTTTCACCCAGTCCAGCAGCTGTCTGCTGCTTGCAACTATCTAGCACAGTAACATTTGCAGAATTGCAGATTTTTCCCCCAGATACTAGGAGGAAAGGGACTTTGGGGGGTGGGGAAGGGGTCGTGGTGTTTTAAAAGCATAAGTTACCTGTTTGCACTGTTTTTAAGATAGGAAAAAAAATAGTGGGCAAGGTGAACATCAGACGTAAATTTGTGTGTTTTTATTTTGTCATGCTCTTGAAAATGTTTGACCATTTGTAGTATACACAGTGAAACTTGATTCTCTGTTGCATAAAACACTATTTTTTTTCTCTTTTTTGGAAATGTTACTGTCCAAAAGCCTCTTCCCTCCCTTTCCTTTTCCTATATACTTCCTTCATACTTGCTTTACTGATCAACCAGGCAATAGCCATCCAAGAGCTAGAGCATGAAACAGGGCCCTTTCCAAGTAGGCTCTGGGTGTCCTAAGCCAGTGTGTGCCCTCTGGTTTAGTGAATGCAGTGGAGTCCTGACACCTTTCTCTGAAAGTAAGGCGTACAGACTGCAGCAAGTTATCAACTTCCTCCGTCAGATGCACTAGGACTGAGGAGCCGAGGGATGGAATGGAGGGGATTCCTGAAATATCGCAGTTGGCTGTAGTAGCTGAGTTCTTACCCATGTTACCGAAACTGTAGCCAGTTACAGTTTACTCAGGAAACGGTAGATCAATTCAGCCATGGTAGTGCTGGTTGGCAGGGATTGGTAACTGAGAGAACTGCTCCTCAGCCAAAACGCAGACCTTGCCTTCAAGGAGACCACCAGCGTGGGGCCCTGGTCCTCTGTCTGGTGGCTGTGTACATGCCAGTGATGTGAGGGCTCCACTCACCCTGGCGAGCAAAAAGGGAACAGCAATTCTCTTTTCTCTCCCCACCCTCTTCCCCTGTTACCAACACCAGTTTCCCAGGGGGTACATGAGTTTTTGAATTTTTTTAAAAAATTTTTTTGGTTTGGGTTTTCTGGGGACTAAGTGCTTTAAGCAATGTCTATACCCCAACAAGACTCCCAGCTTAGTCATTTTCTTGTATTTTTCTGTTCACAGTATTTTTGTGTGTGTGTGTGCTTGTTTTGGCAGCTCATTTTGGCTGTATTATATATCGAGTGATGAATTGATCCTCTTTTTTCCCTAAGGGATATGCATTTTTTTTTCTTGTGTTATAATTCTGCTTGTGAATAGCTGAGCAACCTGGGGCTGACACACGTAAGCTAGGGCTGCAAAGTGAGAAGAGAGCCAGTGGAGTTTACTTGTCCCCGACAGGCTGACCTACCTGAGTCTCTGAGCTTTCAGTCCAAATCTTTGCAAGGCTCAAAATGCCACAAAACCTCTCCTCTTCTCCCCACTCCCCGTGGCAGGGACTGGGCCACCCCTACATGCAACATGCAGTTTCTCTGGCCCCTCCCATTGCCGTGACAAAACAGGTACCTTTGGGGCATGGGCGCATCACATGGGATGCTTGTGTAACTGACCACCTAGCCTTCTCTCTCTCCCCACCCGTCCTCCCAGAATCACTTCCTAGGACACCCGAGCTGCTTGCCCAGGGTCCTGTTTCCCTGCTAACTCCAGAGAAGCATCCCAGGGCTTTGTGACAGTCTCTATTCCCTTCCCTTCTTGTTAAGAATCATATTGTATAGTAGCTTTCAGACCATACAGTATTCATTGGGTTACTCCTATTATTATCAAGTAGCTGGAATTGTGAAGGTCGGAGTAGATAGATCTTTAGCTTTTATTCCTTATTTTTTTGTATTACTCTCCATGTGTATAAATTATTGATCATGTTGCTGGCTTTTATAAACTCTAAGCGAAGGAGGAGCACTGCCTCAGCCTTTGCAAATGGTAATGAAGCACTGTTTTTAAATAAAAGAGAGAAACACCATTCTTTGGCCTGTGTGTATTGATCGTCATTCCCTATTGCCTCCACCTGGGGCTCCAAAGGACAGCTCGGATTTGACTTCTTAAGATGAGAAGAAAGGAAGAAGAAAAACCGCTGCTTCCTAAGGTGAGGCGGCATAAACGGCGGTGCGCCGCGAGGTGAAGGAGGCCGACAGCTGGCCCGAGTCAGCTGCCCTGCGGCTTCTCCAGCTGCTGAGCTCCGGTCTGTCCAAAAGCTGTTTCTGTGCTGCTTTTTCTGAAATCCCTTTTCAGCTTCCCATGTTCACTCTCCATCCTCCCCTGACTCAGCTGCTGCCCTCAGCACATCTCGGACACTGTCCTTGCCAGGGCCTGTCGCCCCACTTGCCCTTCCCGCAGTGTCTGCCCCTGCCTGCCGCCCCGGCCCTCCCGCTGCCACCGCCTGGGCCCCTCTGCAGCTTGCTCAGCTGTAGGAAAAGGATCCTGCCCAGCCCTTTCTGCCCTCCCTGTGCTTTTTCAGCCATCCCTTGCTGCACTGGTTTCTCAGCCAGGAATGCCCACGTCTCTGAAATTCTCCACAAACCTCCGACTCCCTTAACTTCACCCTGTCACCCTGCGAGACCACTGTGCTTCCCGATTCATGGAGAGTACAGAGGCCATGAGACACGCTCTCCCTGCATGAGTTTCTGCTACTGAATCTGTAAACCTATCTGAGTGACACCCATTCTTGCCCTTCTGTTCTGCCAGGTACAACCCTGTACCTGTGCCCTGCCGCCTTTCTGGGGACATTGCTTTGTTTCCTCTCTTGCCTGGTTAACCTTTTCTTCTCGATGGCCCCTTTTGAATTTAAACATGCTTAAATCGTACACATTATAAAAATTTTCTTTTCCAAGATCCCAGGTTCTCTCCTTCTTGATGGCAAACTTCTGGAATAAGTTTCGGGCCCACTGACTCCAGTTACTCGGTCTTCACCCTGCTGCTCCTGGCTTTTACCTCCAGTAGCGGGAAGCAGCCCGAGGATGACAGCTGACAGGCGCCCCGCAGTCCACGTGCTTGACTGCCGAACACAAGGCCCTTTCGCTTGCATGTCTGTCTGTGACGGGCCTGGAGTGAGTACCTCACCACTGCCACCAGCTACACGCTGGCATGTCCTCGTCCCGCCTCGTCTCCTAGACTGATCTCCCTGCTTCCGTCTTGCCTCCAGCAGCACTCCGCCACCCAAGTCTATTCTCACTGCGGGCAGCCTGTTCTCTCAGGTCATCGTTTGCTTTGTACAAACCTCTGGTGGCTTATCCCATAGCCAGTTCCAAGTCCTTCTCCTGGTCTGTAAGGCCCTATGTAGTTCGCTCCCCTGGTAGTTTATTTGGTGTCGTCTCCCTGTGATGGAATGTAAGCACCTGGAGGTCAAGGACTGTTCTGTTGCTGCTGTATCCCCGGTGCCTGGCACATAGTAAGCATTCAGTAGATATTTGTTGAATTACTTTTTTCAATTTTAGATGCAAACGACACAGTTTCCAGCCCCGCCTTTCCCCATATGGCCACCCCTAGTAATGGCAGTGGACACGCAGAGCACTGCTGGTGGCACTTCACCTGGATTTACTCCCTTCATCTTCCCAGCAGCGCTAGGAGGCAGGTGCTCCTCTGAGACACCCCTCATTGGGTCTCCTGCTCCTGTACTTCCTGCCGGGTATGCCAAGCATGCAAAGCCTGGACCAACTGCCCTTCCCCGGGGCATTTCTGGGTGTTTTGTTTGCAGCAGGAAACCTTGTATCCCTCCAGGACAAAGAACAAGCTTGCTCACTGCCTGCTATGAAAAAGAAGAGGACTCCCTAAGCTCAGTGTTCCTCTGCTGCAATGCAGACCTACCGGGTGCACAGCATCCCTCCAGGCCCCTGGGACTTGGGGGCGCGTGGAACCGTCCCATTTGCTGATGCTTGTGCTGCCTACTGTGCGTGAGTAAGAAAGTCCTTTGTCTCTGACCCGGTCTTGTATCTGTCACCAGAATCCATGAAGCAGTAACAGGCTAATGGATTATCTTTTAAGGAGGGAGAACTCAAATCATAGACCAGACAGTATTGTTATTCCCCTGTTAAAAGAGGAGGAAGCTGAAGCGTAGATTAAATAACTTGCCCAGAGTCACGTAAATAGGAAGTGGCAGAGCCAGGATCTCTTGGTACCCAGGCGCTCTGGCCCCCGAGTCTGTGCCTTTAACCTGTGAGCTGCAGTGCTGCTGTTGCAGAAACATACGCAGAAATCCGAGAGCTGGCACCGCGCTCGTCGTGTCTCTGGCTGTCTCTCTTGACCCCTTAGTAGGGTCCTTTTCTTCCACCCCTTCCTTTAAATCTCATTATGCCCCAGGGCAGCCATTGGCACCCCTCTTTATTCCCCCAAAAGGTCACTTTTGACATCAATTTCTGCCTGCAAGCTAATGGCTCTCAAATCCATACCTGGACTCTGTAAGGCTTTCCTAAAGTCTAGACTCGCTGCCAGCTGCGGTTCCACAGGCTCCTAAAAGACGGTGTACTTAAATGCTCTTTGTCCTAAAAAACTCCTATCTTCCTGTCTTAGTCCATATGGGCTGCTATAAAAAATACAATAAACTGGGTAATTTATAAACTGAGATTTATTTCTCACAGTTCTACAGGCTGAGGAGCCCAAGGTCAAGGGCCAGCAGATTCCGTGTCTGGCAAGGGCCCAATTCCTGGTTAGTGGCGCCTTCTTCCTATTCCTCACACGACGGAAGGGGCTGGCTAGCTCTGGAGCCTCTTACAAGGACACGAATCCCACTCATGAAGGTTCCACCCTCGTGATCTAATCAGCTTCCAGAAGGTCCCATCGACCCGCCGATACCATCACATTGCGGGTTAGAGTTTCAACGCAGGAATTGGGGAGGGGGAGACGCACACATTTAGGCCACAGCAGTTCCCTAGCCAGTAAATTGAAACTCAATTGGCAATAACCGTGTTAAAACCTTAAGGAGAAAAGAAAGAAAATGTTGTAACAGGAAAGTGTCTTGCTAAAGTCCTGTGTCTGCCACCTTGGTCGCGGGTAGGTGCCGATTCTCAGCGAGCTTTATTTTTTTGTTTATGGATTCAGGGAGTACAAGCTGAATTCCATCACAGGTATATACCGCATGGTGGTGGAGTCTGGGCTTTGGAGTACCCATCACTAGCGCAGTGTACATCGTACCCAGAGGTAATTTTTCTTCCCTCGCCCACTCCCACCCTCCTCCCTTGCGAGTCTCCAGGGACCGTCGTATCTTGGTGAGTTTTCACTGCTGCCTTGCTCCGCTCCCCGTGAGCCAAGTGCCTGATTCCGACAGCACTCACTTTACCCTAGAGAGGGCCCCGCCAACCCCAGCCCCACTGCAGACCCCTCCTCACTAGTGTTTGCTGTGGTGATTAATGGCATCACCGACCAGTTGCTGCAATCGGGAGCCTCTCCGCCTCCGACCCCTCCTGCCTCCTCTCCACACCGGCAGCCAGTCAGCATCCGGCGGATTCTTTGGTCTCCCGCCGTGTCCCCGCCTCTCACATTTGCTTAGGTGCACTGCTTTACTTTCTGCTCTTGAAGCCAAGTTCATTCCCATCTTAGGTCCTTTGTCCAAGCTGTTCTGCCTTGAAACACTGCCTCCGGCTCGCATCCTTCCAGCCTCGGGTTGCACACTGCCTCCTTGGGAAGGCCGTCGCCGACCACACAGTCTGAACAAGCCCCTCCTCTTAGCACTCCCCCGCCACCCCGCAGTCTGTTTGATTTCCTCGACAGCACTTCTGTTCCAAATGCACGTGAAGTTATCTTGTTCCTTGACGGGTTTGCGGGTCTGTGGTTTGTCTCACTTCTGCCAGTAGAGTCTCAGGGTGAGGACGGGCGTGGGCGTGGGCAGTCTTACTGCTCTATTCCCAGGGCCCTAACGTGGGGCGAGCACTCAATAAACTGGTTGTCGAACGGAGAACGATGCTCTGATCTCTGCTTCCTGTGTCTTCCTCCTCTTATCAATCCTCTACACTTTCACCTGGATTCCCCCAAAGTAATGTGACCATGTTGTCCCTCTCCTCCAAATCCTTGAGAAACATCCATTTTCCGGAGCCTAAAATCCAAACTCCTTAGCGTGGCACTTAAGGCCTGCACGCTCGGGGCTTAGGCCGCCTTGCCCACTGGCTTCTGTGCATCCTCGGCCGTGTCACCAGGAGGGCCTGTGCCCCGAGACACGCTGTGCTCCTCACTCTTTGCCTTTGCTCCCCCCCCCCCCCCCGCTCCAGATGAAACTGTTCTTAACTTGCACGGCTCAGCTCAGGTGTCGCCTCAGCCCGCTTCCTCTCCTGATCAGCACGCCGTCCGTCAGGCACGGCACTTGGCCGTCTGAGCTCTGTTACCAGGGGTGAGCAGGGGCTGGCCCTGGACCGGACGGGAGGCATCCAAAGACAGTTTATCTTTATCTAGCACATAGTATGCTCTTTACCCCTTTATTTTGTTGGCTTGAACTTTTTCCACTTACATAATTCTTCCTGTTTTGACAGGCGTTAGCAATGATGTTTTTCTTTGATTCGAGCCCAGCCCAGGCCTGAAGCGTCTGTTCATCACATAACATTGGTTGGCGACAAGCAGCCACATGTTGGTGCCATTTGGAAGCAAAACCTGGAGAAACGGGACTTTCTGTTAGATAATCGTGTACATGTCTTTTCCCCTACCAGACTGTGGGGCTTCCAGAAGACAAAGGACCAGATTAATCCCGTCCAGCTTCCTAAAGCCTCACGGGGGCACCTGCTGCAGTGCCCGTCATGTAAACCATACTGCAGGCGCCACAAAAAGACGCAGACTGGAGCGCACCGCCAGCAACACGACAAGCACAGAGTGTGTTTCTGAGAGATTTTATTTAAAACACAGGATGTCTTTACAGACGTTTTAAGACAACCGACGAAAGGTGGCTGCAGCCTCAGGCCTTCATTTCTGGGCCCCCACTGAGTACTGGGATGGCAGCCTCCCCCTCGGTTCCCCAGTGCTGCCGCGAGGGCAAATCATGATGAACGTTCTGGTTTGCACAGAGAACTCGGTTGCAAGACACATCAGCCAGGCTGCTTTCTCTCCCTCAGCCACAGCAAGCTGTGTGCTCTTGGTCAAGTCTCTGCCTGTCTGCAGGGTGTTAGGACAGATCATATGTTCTGTGCGGTCTGAAGTGTGACTTTATATTGCTAACTCGTCTCTCCAGGTGAAAAACGGGCCTAAACACACGCTCGGCCCCAGGAGCGGGGTGATCTGGCCATGCATTCCCACCCAAGGGTTCCGCCTTCTCTTTGGAGCAGAGTTCTTTCTACTTCACAGCACGTGAAATGCCTGCGCACCTATTAAGCCCTGTCAGAAGCTGCAGGGGTAGCAGTTGTGCCAACACCGTGACCAAGTGGTAACAAAAGCTGGCACCACCTAGTAGCTTGTCAGGAAAATGGTGCATCAATTTTGGAAACTATCTGACTGAGTTCTAGGCCATACGTTGGAAGTTCTCAACCAAAAGTGCAAATCAGAACCCCATTTACGTACCCAGGCTGCATAGCCAGAGGTTCTGACTCAGTTGGCCTGAGTGGGGTCTGCACATCTGGATTTTGTGAGGAGGCCAGAGATGATACTAATGTGCACGCTGGCTGGAAACCACCACGACATGAGTGAGTTTGGGTCCTACCACCTTCTCAACAGCTCCTGAGAGAAGACAGAAGAGCTCATTTTTTAAAAGGCCGGGATTGATGTCTTCATGCAGGTTGATCAGCGGTAACAAATGAACCACGTGCTGGATGGCGATGGTCTGGGGCCAGGGAGGGGGTGTGTGGGAGCTCTCTCTACTTTCCACTCAATTTTACTCTAAAAAACAAAGTCTATTAAATTTTTTAAATGCAGGGAGGGACAGCTCAGCTATGACAGGGTCAGTGGAAATATTTAAGGGTCATGGTTCTGTGCCTCTAGGCCAGATCACTCTTCCTGAACACTTTTTCGTTCTCAAATTATCTCCACGGAAGGCTTCTGTTGTCTGTGGGCAAAATTCTAAAATCCTTAGCCGGGCATTGACGGCTCTTCCGGTTCTGGCCTCGGACCATCTTTCCAGGCTTAGAATCAATAACGAGGAGCCCAAACTGAAAGAGACTTGAAAGACCACCCCCATCAGACTGCCAGCCCCACGAGGGCAGGGATCTTGCCTCTCTCTTTTTAACCCCCAGGACCCTAGAACACGACCGAGGTCTGGCTCGAGGTAGGTGCGCGTGGCCCCCCCACAGCCATCCGATTGCTCCCCTTTCTCTTCTCCCACGCAGCCTTTCCTTCCACCTCATCTTCCCTCAAGGCCGTTTCTTTGTGAACCTTTCCTACACGCCCAGCCCCCGCCACCTCGCTTGCCTCCGGGCTCTCTGCAGCATGACTTTATTCTGACCATACTTGGCTCTGTGCAATGTTGTTCTGAATTCCTTGAGGCCAGTACTTTGTTTTGTTCAGCTCTCTATGGCCGCGGAGCCACCAGGCATCCCTCAGTGTCTGTAGGGCCTGCCAGGCCTGCCGTGGGCGCCAGGACTGATCTGTCTGAACAGAGGCCCGTGTAGTTTTTACCACATACCAGTGTGACCGTAGATTTGCTCGCTCCACGGAAGACGGAGCTGTGAGCCCAGGAAGGGAGAGAGATGTGCCTGAGAAGGTGTCTCAAACCCCTTCAAGATGGTCTTCTCTGCTCTGAGAAAGCAATATCCGTTTAGGATTTTAAAGCGTGGGCTCTGGAGCCAGGCAGTCTAGATTTGAAATCTGGCTCTGCCACTCCCTGGATATGACCTTGTACAAGTTGTTTAGCATGCCTCAGCGTTTTCATCTGCAAAGTGGGGATATTAGTAGTCCCGACTTCATAGGGTTGGCGTAAGGACTTAAAAATTAGTATATGTAAAATGCTTAGAAACATATGGCACGTAGTATTTGCTCCATAAATGTCTCATTATCATCATTATTAATAATGTGGTCCACAGGGATGAGCCAAGTACCCTACCATCATTGCTGCTGGCTTCACCATGGCAGCTAGAAGTTTCTCTACCCCGAGTTTTCTTATTTGAAAACTTGTGTTTTGCCTCTGCCAAACCCATGTTCCACAAAGACAGCTTGACCAACAAGGGCAAAAAGGGAAAGAAAATAGTTTATTCGCTACCATAGCAGAACAGGGTTCCCGCGGTAGGTTCGCTTGAGCCCCCACATATTAGAGGCCTGGGTGAGCTTAGTCTTCACTTTGCACACCCAGCCCTTGTCTGTCTTCACTGTGGCCCTGGCACGACGCTCAGCGCAGAGGTGTGTCCGGTTAATATCATTAATAACTTAATGAATGGCCCATCTGAATAAGATAACCGGCAAAAGCGCGAGCGCCCGAACACATGTGGCCGGTGGCAGAATCAAAAGGTACCCCCGTCTCCCCACTGAGTGCTCCCTCCCCTCCCCCGATCCCCGCCCATCTGAGAAAGGGGTAACTTCACCCATCAGGGGTTCCCACAGCACTAACCTGCCTCATCCCATTTACCTCCTTGTTAATGGCTTCCCGGGGCCCGTCTCTCCTTTAGGCCCTAAGCGCCACTGGGGCAGAGGCTGTCCTCTCTGCCGGTGTCCTCAGTGCGCCGCCAGGACCGGGCCTAAGCTGTTGCTCCATGACAGGCAAAGGAGGAGGTGGGCGAGGTGCTGTGAAGTATGAGCCCAGCGTCTAGCGGTTCCAAAAGAGGAATCTGCCCCTGGCTATTCGGAAGCCAGAACAGGCGACAGTGCCCTGGGGCTGCAGAGCAAGCCCCTCAAAGCAGCGGTTCCCAAACTCGGCCACACAACAGAATTACCTGGAGATCCAGGTAAAATCCCAAAGACCAGGTCATACCCCAGACCAACTAAAGCTCAGTCCCTGGGGGTGGCGTCCAGCCACTCAGCAGTATTTTTTGAAGCTCCCCAGGTAATTCTGACATGCAGACAAGTTTGGAGCTACTTCCTAAATCCTTGGCCCCTGTCCCAGGCCTCATTTAATTGAAAATCTGTAGAGTAAACAAATGAATGAATGAATGAATAAGAGCTTTCACATCTTTGGCAAAGGCTGGTCTGTCCCTTTCCCGGGTCTCAGGCTGTGACCTTGCTATCCGGTCACGTTCTAGTCTTTATAAAACTGAAGATGATTTTTGAGTTTTCTTGTTTCCATTTTTACATCTAGATGTTTAATTACTCAATAGGAGAGTCTAGAGATGTAAGCTATTTTTCAAATAAAAATCCTTTCCCAACTCCTTTGAAGTGTCATCTTTATCATGGAATGCCACTCTCACGCCATGCAGCACGTATTTTCCGCACGCCTGCTAGGTGCCGAGCACGGCTGTCACCATCCTCCGAGTGGAGGTTCTTTGAGGTTCTTGGTGATCATCGGAAGAAAAGAATTTCTGGACATACCACGTAAGCCAAAGCGAGCAGCTTTTATGGACAGACCGAAAGTGAAAGTACACTCTCTTAAGACAGAGCTGGCAGCCTCAGACAGCGTGGCTGTACCTAAAGGGCTTTTTGTCTCACTGAGTCTTACTAATTTGAGGGGAGGAATATTCAAAGCTCAGGGGTTGGCTCTTACTAAAAATTTGGGTAGTAATCCCTAGAATTGGGTTCCCTCCCATTTTTGTACTTTATAGGGTTGCTTCAGAACTGTCATGGCAATTTTAAGGGTGGAGAAATTTTAAAACTGCAATACGAATGATATTGTAATTAGCCGAAGTTCATGTAAGGTGACCTAGACAGCTGGCAAGCTAGTTGAAGCTGGTCCTTGTCTGTGGTTATCCACAACCCCCCTTAGCCTTTAACGCCTGCACCCACTCCACAAGCCCCTGCATCTGAGCTCAGCCCTGTCTCCTACGCCAGCATTTCCCCACTTGAGAGCTTTGGGCCCTTGGAACCTTACAAGGGAGGCCGAGGGAAGAAGATCCATCTTCTGAAGCTGCTTCTTGCTGGTAAGGGGCATTGACCCTGCCCGTGGGTACCAAAGTCTCTTGTATCTTGTTCCCTATCTGCCAGTGGGGCCGGGTGTCAGGGCATGGGCTTTAAGGCCCCTCACTGTGGTGGGAGGGATCTTCGGGGCCTGCAGGGCAGTCGCGTGGCTGTTGGTAGAAGGAACGAGCTGCCCGATCAAGGGGATTTTGATATTCCCTTTCTTTATCTCTTTGAAAGGGGACAGGTGGGACCCTTGGAGTACTGAGACGTGTTGTGTGGTAGTCTGGACAACCTGAGAGACGAGATTTTAAAAGTTTAATAATGCAAGGAGAGAAAAAGAGAACAAAAACTATGATGATAATGGCGACCATAAAGGGTCCTAGCCAGGACCACAGCATTTGCCTAAACGCAGGCCCCCCAGGAGGATGGTTTGTTCCGCAGTTTGTCGCATGTATCAGATGCTGGTCTGACTTTCCCGCAGCGCCTCTGCAGTGCACCACAGCTACTCGGCTGGTTCCAAGGATTTCAAAAGGGTGTGTAATAGGGGAATTGTTTGTTGTTAGTAATCCCCACTTTTTCCAGATAGCACCATGGGCATGAAGGATGAGGAAGGCGTATTTGGAGCCTGTGTAGGTGTTAATTCTCTGTTTTCTTTTCCAACTCTAAGGCTCTTATGAGAGCAATCGGTTTGGCTCTTTGGGCAGAAGTATTGCAGGATAGAGGTCCCATTTCCACAGCGCCATTAAGGCTGACTGTAGCACATCCTGCCTTCCGGATGCCATCTGGCATGAAGCTACTGCCATCTGTATACCATTCTTCATCCAAGTTGTCCAAGGGGGTATCTTTTAAGTCTGATCTGCTAGAGTATACTTGTTCTACAGTTTCTGTGCAGGAATGTATTAAGTTGGTGAGGGGTCCCATGGGCATCGGGGTGGCCGGATTTAAGGTTTGGCACACATTGACACTGATTTCTGGGGAGTCCAGCAGGACGGCCTGGTATTTGGTAAGGTGTCCTCCCGTTAGCCAATGGTGACCTTTTATTTCTAAGACCCCTTGCATCTGGTGGGGAGTTTTAACCTCTAGTGACATCCCCAGGGTTAACTTAGTGGCCTCTTCGACCAATAGAGCCATGGACACCACTGTTCTCAAGCATCCAGGCCATCCCATGGCACTGAGTCTAGTTGCTTAGAGAAGTAGGCTACGGGTCAAAGGTCCCGGAGTTGGATGAGCACACTCAGAGTGATCCCTTTTCTTTCTGGGGTAAAGAGAATGAAAAGTTTATTTAGGTCAGGATTCCCAAGGGGCAGATTTAGAGACATTTTAAGGCCTTCTGTTGTTCTGTCCCCCAATTTAAAGGCTTGGTGTCAGATCCTTCTAAAGTTTCATATAGAGGTTTTGCCATGACACCAAAGCCACGAATCTAAATACTGCAAAATCCAGCCATTCCCAAAAATGTCCTAAGTTGTTTTCAGGTTTATGGAGAGCCAAGTTGTGAAATGGCCTCTTTTTATTTTTGTGGACAGGGAACGCTGTCCTGGGGTTAAAATGTATCCCAACTACTCAACCTGTTGTAAGGATATTTGGGCTTTTGCTTTAGAGGCCTATATCCTCTGTTGCCCAAAAAGTTAGGAACCTGGACAGTGTTGTCATCAGATGATTCCTGCAGATAAGAATCTCGCCTACATATTGAAGAATAGCCCCTTGTGGAAGCAACAGCTCTCTTCATTCCTTAGCCAGGGCATTTCCAAAGAGGGGAGGACTGTCCAGGTCTACTCCTATGAAGACCTGGTGTCTGGATCAGGCCACTTGAAAGCAAACAAAGTTGGGAGTCTGGATGAAGAAGGATGCAAAAGAAGGCATCTTTCAGGTCCAGGACAGTAAACCAGTTAGATTCTCCTGGAACTTGCATTAAAATAGAATATGGATTTGGAACTACAGGACAAATGGGCACAACAGCCTCAATGATCCTTAGGTCATGGACTAGGCGGTACTCCCCATTAAGTTTTAAGACAGGTAAGATAGTACTGTAGGGGGACTGGCAAGGTATTAACAGCCCGTGTATTAAACATTTCTGTATCAAGGGCTTAAATCCCCTTTGTGCCTCTTTGTTTAGAAGATATTGTGTTTTGGTTTTTTTTTTTTTTTTTTTTTGAGGGTAGGATGAGGGATTTTTCAAGGTGACTTCGAGTTGCCTTGTAAGCCTTTCCTGGAATTCCTTTATCCCAGACTTGGGGATCTACACAGTCTAGGATCTCCTGGGGGATACCGGGACTGGAGTCAGGTATAGCGTGGCCTAAAGAGGTCAAGAAGAGGCCTTGGGCCTCCGGGAGGCTCAGGGCAGCCCCCGAAGCCAAAAGCAAGTCTCTGCCCCATAAAAGAGCAGGGCGTTCAGACGTAATGAAGACCTTGTGGGTAACTAGATGGTCTCCCCATTGACAAGAAAGGGGTCGGGTGAAAGCCCTATGTCTAGGGACTCCATCCACCCCAGCAACTGAGCATTTTTCTGGAGAGACAGGCCCAGCATGAGAAGTTAAGACAGAGTAAGTAGCTCTCGTGTCTATTAGAAAAGTTACAGGCTCACCTGCCATGTCAAGGGTCACCGGAGGTTCCTCCCGGTGATAGCAATGGTCCTGGGAGCTGCAGGGATCCTTGGGCCCTGTGGGTCAGCCACAGTCATTGGTGGGGAAGGGGCTGGCCCTTTTCCTTCTTCGAATGCCCCTTCTTTTTACATAGGAGACATGGCCTGGCAGGAGGAGGAAGGGGATCAGGGCATTCCTTGCTCTAATGGCTCTTCTTACCACGGTGGACACATCCCTCATAGGAAGATGGTCTTCTGGGCTGGTTTGGGTGGTCCTGAGGTGCCGGGGCCTGTCTCTGATGGCCACCAAAACATTGACTTCCCTCTGGTCTCGCCTCCAATCACGCTGTTCCTGCCTCTCCTTCTCCGTCTTATCTCGGTTGTTGAACACACTGAAAAAAGCGTCCAGGAGAGTGCTGTGGCAGTCTGGGGCCCCGTGGCCAATTCTTGGAGTTTTCTTCTAATGTCCGGGGCTGACTGACTGATGAAATGAGTCCCCAGCACCACACTCCCCTCAGGGCTTGCCGGGTCTACATTAGCATATTTGCAGAGGGCAGCAACCAATCGAGCCTCAAAAAGGGCTGGGTTTTCACCAGGGCTCTGTCACCTCTCTCGCCTTGTCATAGATTACAGGCTGCGTGATGCACCTTTTCATTCCCTCTGTGAGGCACGTGACCATGTGGTCTCTGAGTCTCACTCCCCGCTGTCCCTGTCGGTAGGTCCAGTTTGGATCCCGAAGGGGACAGCTGTCATTCCCACAGGGTATTGGAGAGGCTGGGCAACTCTTAAGGTGACTTGTGACTGGGCCCAAATGCACATTTTCTCCTCTGGGGTGCCACAATGGGAGAGAATCACATTAAGTTCTCTCCGTGGAAGATCAAAGGAAAAAGGTTCTGAAACTCCTCAGTGAATTTCCAGGGTCTTCAGAGAACCGGCCAAGGCTTGTCTGGCTGGTTTAAGATCTGACATAGAAAAAGGAACATGTATTCTGGTGGTGCCCCCTTGGCCTGTGGCTACCTCCTGTAAAAAGCACGGGAGTGCAGGACAGGGTTTAGGGCCGGGTTGTTGAGGACGTGTTGGTGGGTGAGGTGGAGGTTCAAGGGCAGAGGCTAGAATTGCCTCAAGGGGTCCTGGTCCCTGTTTGGGAGGCTCCCAAGGGGCTTCAGAGTTTTCTGAACTAGGGTCAAAAGAAGCTGCAAGGTTTAGGTCATAAGACTTAGGAACATCTAGTTTTACACGGCAGTGAGCTAAGGTGCAAGCTCCTCATGCCTCTGGGTTGTCCCGTAGGCCATAAATGCCTAAACATAAGGGTCTTCGGACCATTTCTTCTGTTGCATGCAAAGAAGTCATAATTGGAGGATAACATTATAATTTAGACTTCTGTTGATGGGCCACACCTCCTTGTCCCCCAACTTACATTGGGGCCAGGTAATGTTACATAGGAATATGAGTTTCTTTCTTTTCATGCTATCTAATTTAAAGGAGACCAAATTTTGGAGAATATAGCCAAGGGGGGAGACCCTCAGGATGGAAGGGAGACCTGAAAGAAAGGAAGAGAAAAAAAAGGAACAGCCTGGGGAATGACCCTCTGCCTCCCTGGTCAGGGGGAGCCACAGTCAGCAAGGCGGAGCGAGATTATGCACCTGTCACTCACTGGGAAACTGCGAAAGCCGTGAGCCACGAGGACGTGCATACCTCCAAAAATCATGACAGGCAAGTCGAGGCCCACGCGCCACGTCCTGCCACAGTCACCACCAAGATGTTACCATCTGCCAAGTGGAGGTTTTCTCAGGTTCTTGGTGATCGCGGGAAGAGAAGAATTTCAGGACGCACCATGTAAGCCAAAGCAAACAGCTTTTATTGAAAGATGGATGGTACAAGTGAGAGAGAGAGCGCGTGCGCGTGCGCAAACCGGCAGGCTGGGCAAGAGCAGCTGCACCGAAAGAGGGGTTCTTGTCTTATGAAGTCTCGCTAATTGAGGGGAGGAATATTCAGAGCTAAGGGGTTGGCTCTTACTAAAATTTGGGTAGCAATTCCTAGAATTTGATTCCCTCCCACTTTCATACTTCACATGGTTGCTTCAGAACTGTCATGGTGATTTTTAAGGGTGGAGAAATTTTAAAACCACAATGCAAATGATATTATAATCAGCCAAAGTTCATGTAAGGTGACCTAGCGAGCTGACAAGCTGGTGGAAGCCGGTCCTTTTCTGTGGTTGTCACCCCACCTTAGTTGGACTTCAGCACCTGCGCCCACTCTGCAAGCCCCTGCATCCGATCTCAGCCCTGTCTCCCAGTCTTACTCTAACACTACGAGGTGTTGGGGATACTGGTATGGACAAGAGGGACACACTCCCACCCTGCTGGGCACACAGGCCGCAGGAGAGGCAGACAGCGAGCACCCACACAAAGGTGGGATTCCAAAAATCTGTGGTCAGCACTTTGAGAGAACAGGAGGGACCCAAAGTCAAGGGTGTAGGGCAAGCCCTCTCCCTGAAGGAGGGACAGGTATAATTATGTATGTATTTATGTATTTGTGCACCATTCCCCTTCCCGCCGTGGGAAGCTCGATGAAGACCGAGACCACCTCCGCATCATTCACACCCCTCTGCCTTATGGTTCCACAACACGGGCTCCTCTAACAGCCCCGCTCAGGACCCTGGGACGGGGTCTCGCTCGCCTTCTGCTGCAGGTCCTGGTAGCGCTCGGTGAGCTGCCTCAGCTCCTGCTCCTGCTCCTCAGCAAGTGTCCTCAGTTCCTTGGCTGTCTCTGCCCTCGCCCCCTCCGCCAGATGCTTCCAGTTCTGCAGAAGTTTGCTCACGTCTTGCATAAGCAAGAGGCCAGCCCCAGCGGCACCCGTTACCTGGGCACCCTTGGTCACGGCCAGACTCGTGCCTGCGAAGATTGTCTGCACCTCTCTAGGCTTCCAGAAGGAGATGTTGTGTGTGGCCACAAAATTCTTGACCGTAGACATGAAGCCAAAGTTAGCTTTGGCCATCTGGTGGGCACGAAGACTCTCGATGATGCTTAGACACTTAGCAACACACTGTCCGGTAGCCTCGACTTCAGGCAGCTTTATTCCTCCGATAGCCTCGTGCTCCGACGTCATCCCAGCGGTCACCAATCTGCTGGCTTTGTCTCTTGCTGCTGAATTGCTTCGATTTTCTAAGGCATTTGTCAAAACCTTGGTGACGGCAGCTGCTGCCCCCAACCCCACCCCAGCTGCTGAGAGTATGAGACTCCCTCCTGCTGTCACAGGTGCTAGGGCAAAACCCAGGATGCTCATGACTCCAGAAACAGCCCCTGAAGAGCTGGCCACTAGGTTGGCCTTGGTGAGCGTCTTGTGGGTCTTGTCAACTTGGTCTGCAGTGGCGTTAAGTTCTCGGATATTCTTTTCCAGCTGATACTTCTTCAAGGGAAAATAGGACAGAAACCGTTTTTCCTCTTCTGACAGACTTCCAAATGGCGTGGACTCACTCTCACGTTGCATCAGCTCTTCAAACAGGATATGGTACAGCATACTGGCCTCGTCACTACAAACAATCCACATCAAATGATTAGTTTGCCAACTCTGGCAAAGGTTCCCCAGTGAGGCTAACAACGTCTAGGTAATCTGAGTTCTCAAATGCACGCGGGGCAGGGCCCCGGGAATCAAGGCACAGCATGGGAAGCAGACACAGATAGACAGAAGGTCCTCTCTGGTCTGGAGCCCTGGGTGGCCCCGTGTTTATAGCAGGGCGGGGTTTGAGCTACCCCATGCAGGCCTAGACGGTTTGCTATTCCATCGTCCACAGACAGCTGTCTCCTAAATGTATGTGGATGCTGATGTGATGAATAAAACATAACTTGAAAGCATTACTGACTTTTGTCACCAAGTTTTTTTCCTAATAGACACATACATCATGCACACGTGTTTAATTTATACATACATAACAAGCGAGTGGTTCTGTTAAGGAAAATAAGAGTACTAAGAGCATGGAGGTGATGACTTGATTTTCTTTCTTTTTTTTTTTTTTAATGTTAAAAAAGGATCTACCTGGAAATTGAGGTTGTTTCTGGGAAACAGGGATTGGGGGAGACCTACTTTTTACTGTTTGCTCATGTGTTCCTTTTAAGTTTTATATCGTATGCATGTATTATAATTATTTAAAAAATAATAAGTCAATATTTCCAAAGCAAAAGTGGAAGGACTTCCAACAAGACAACCAAATATCCCCTCTCCCATGGGAAAGGGCTCGTCGTTATTCAGTTTGACGCAGTGTTGTGTATTTGGAAAACTGAAAATCAATTTTTAACAGAAGCGTGGTCATACTTAGAAATGGTGGGATCTGCTCTGTTCATTTGTTAACAGGCAAGTAAAAATGGTGAGCTGTTTTCAGCTGGCCCCCTGGTTGCAAGTTTCCTAACCTGAGCATGCCCACATGAACCAAGCAAGCCACCATGGGCAGAACCCGATTGCTCAGACCCAGGAAGTGGGGGCCAAATTAAGAAGTAGGCGCTGGGCCGCATGACCCATGATCCAGTCAGGTCGAGCCCTGGCCTCACCCCCCATGGCAGGATCTAGTCAGATCCTGCCTCTCGGCATTACCTCGTTGCAAGATCCAATCAGATCACACCTCTTCACACTCTGCCTACAAAACCTGCCCAGCCCCAGCTCAGGGAGACAGATCTGAGCCAGACTCCTGACTCCTTGCTCAGCATCCTTGCGATAAGCTTTTCTCTCTGCGAAAAGCCAGGACTTTGGTGTTCGGCTTTCTGCTGCACAGGGGCAGGCGGACCCCGTTCAGTTTGGCAACACTATCTCAGGCTTAGTGGGAGCGGTGAGGGAGACTCTAGAGAGTGGAAATGGAAGAAAGAAGGGTGGGGGGCGCTGGGGACACAGGTGAGTAGCATGGCTGCACCTGTGCCTGCGCGGGCAGGTGACTCCCGTCTGCATGACGCATGAAGATTTTGTCACTGAGGAGCTGGGTTGCCATCAATCGAGGGAGCGCTGCTTCCCATGCTGCAGAGCTCCCGGACGCTGGAAGAGGTCGGCACAGCCTGGCTTGGGCGGCAGAATCTACCGCGAGTGTGTGGCCGCAGCCGGGCTCCAGAGCAGGCGAACCCCGGAGTCCGGGTCTCAGGGCAAGGCCCAGCCATTCTCTCAGCGTGGGAAACGGTGGAGAAAGGCCAGGGAAGGAGCATTCCCGGACTGGGGGAAAAGGAGCAAAACCTGCCTCTAGGATTCTGTCACCCGCTAGGCCACGTGTCTGGGCTGCTGTTAACGTGCTTACCAAAGGTTTTCCATTTTCTTTACTAAATTATTTTTTTTACGAGAATGTGTGAATTTTTTCCCCTTTTCGCACATCTGTGCTTGCAAGGCGACCAGGAGGGCACGAGCAACTCTTGAGCCACCTTCGTCGGAACACACGTGTACGTTTCATACGAGGAAGGTGGCTACAGCATAGCAACGATTTTGGGTATTAACAGTCAAATTTCATTCCTTCATTCAGAAACGTACCGAGTGCCGGGTCTGTGCCGGACTCTGTTCTAGAGGCCAGGGCGATGGCTGTGAGCGTAGCGTTCCGGTGACGTCCCCCAGACCTCACTCTCCCAATTACCTTTCCAAATCAGATTTCTCCAGAATCTTCTCCCAAGCCTGCGGATGACAGAGGAGCCAGAACATTTCTTCTCTGGTCATCTCGGCCCAAAAAGGCTGAGCAATGCTCTGGTAGAGTAGCCTGTCTAATTATAATATTTGGGAATTGAAAAAAAAAAAAGTAAAGTTAAAATGCATCCAAAATCTTAATGTCTCAAAAAATTCACGTCATTTTTGTTTAATAATTTTCACCAAACAAACCATGGCAATACCCAATGTTGATCAGGATGTGGTAAAACTGGTGATCTCTTAGGCTTCGGTGGCAAAATAGATTTGTAAAGTGCTTTGAAAATTCCGACTTTGCATATTTAGTCACAAAAGTCTTCCGGCAGCCATCCAGTAACCCAAGAGTCGGCACGAAGATGATCAGGGGCGTGTTATTTATAACGTCGCTAACTTGGAAGCATGTGAATGATATTCGATCATTCTGTCCACCCCCTACCATCTACAGCCCTGAGAGGGGCGCAGCCCGGTCCCCACTAAGCCCTCCTGGGGACGAGGTGCTCGCCGGCCGGTCGGTAGTTCATCTGAACCAAGCAGGCAATATTGCAGTTACCTTGATTTAAATGCTCTTTCTCACATGGCAGCTTCTTTTGTTGCTCAAAAATCACTTTCAATGTATTTTCAACATAATTTGACAAAAATCACCCCCAGTACTACCACGACATAACTATCAATTTTATTCCTCACTTCCAGTTATTTTTCAAATGCATATTCCTTTTTACATGGCTCTTATATTTACAATATACTTATAATTGTGTGTCCTTTTTTTTAAATGTAGTATTATACAAGTATTTTCCATATTACTATATAGCTGTCATACTATTATTTGTATTTTATTTTCTTATTATTTTTGATGACTATGCTGTTTCCTTAAGAGGAGATATACCATCATGTTTATAGAAACACTCCCTTTCTGGCCAGGTGCAGTGGCTCACGCTATAATCCCCACACTTTGGGAGGCCGAGGTAGGACAATCCCTTGAGCTCAGAGGCCAAAGCAGCTGTGAGCTATGATTGCACCACTGCACTCCAGCCTGGGAAACACAGGGAGACCCTCTCTCTAAAAAAAAAAAAAATCCCTTTTTGTGGCACCCTGGGGTCTTAATGCTCTTGTCATCCATATGTGTTCTTTGTGTGATGTCACTGCCTTGTCCTGTGTGCTGCCTCCAGATTGACCAGTGATGGAACCAACGACTGGCTCCTGTGTGCCCCCCACCCCCACCCCATCCCTGCTTTGCTTCAGGCAAGGTCCGGGGGAATTGCTTACATTGCTGGTTAAGCTTCAGAAAGGGAGTTATTTGCTGCTGCAGTATTGCAAGTGTGGGCAATTGAGAAGGTCTCAGGCTACATCCCCGAACAAAAGCCACAGATCTGCCGTATTTCTCCCCAGCAACAGGGGATGGCTTCCCGGAAATTCAAGTTTTCCGTTTTCTTTGGAATAAGATTTGTTGCTTCTTTAAATTTCTCAATAACATTTATTTCCTTGGTATCCTAAATTGTTTTGATGCTATCCTAAATAGTATCTTTCAATGTAATGTTTTCTAACTTGTTTTGTTTTGTTACTCTGTAGAAATATTCCTCATTTCTAATACTCCTCTTGTGCTTAACTAAAATTTTATTAATGTAATAGTTATTGAATGAATCATTCATGAATCGATAATGCTGGAGTTTTTTTTCCTGATTGTTTTCAATATTTATTTTTCTTATTTTGGTTCCATGCCTTATTGGGTTAGCTTGGATTATTAAATGATTTTATATTATGAAATTGACTCTAATATTTCACTGTTGACAGTTGGTTTACAAAAGTCACTCTTCATCATGGTAAGACAGTATGTTTTATTTTTACACTTAAGTATTTTTATTAGGATTAAGTGCTGAATTTCCAGACTCTAATGAGATGATTATACTTTTCCTTTCTTGTTTATTCCATATGTATAGTGTATTATGTGCATAAATTTCCATATATTGAATTATCCTTGCATTCCATGAAAACACCAACTTGGTCATTGTGGGTTTTTGAATCAGTATGTTACAGATTTTTATTCTCTAGTATTTTATTCAAAATGTTCATCTTAAGAGTAATAAATGACATTGAGCTATAATTTTCTTTCCTTGTGATCAAGGTTTATCATTAGTGTTAATATTTGCTTCACAGAACATACTCAATAACATTGTGTTTTTCGATTTCTGGGACAATTTACATGACATGAGAATTGCTTGTTTTCTGAAAGCTGAAAAGAACGTACCAGGTAACACCCTGGAACTGGGAACTGAAAATTTCCTTGTTTGCCACATGGAATGCTTTTGATGTTTTTTAATTTACATTTGTAATGTGATTAATAAATGCGACTCCGTTTCTCTTCCCCGTGCCAGAAACCTGTCTCTGCCACCCCTCACCCAGTGTATATTTTTTGAAAAGACTTAAGAAGCCACAGCAAAGTCCTTGATCTTACAACTGCACTTGGTCCTCATTTTCTGTAAACAGTTATTTCTTACGTTCTTTGGACAGGTGTTTCAAACAAGATGTACAATGGCCAATAAACGTAGGACAAGATACTTAACACCATTAGTAGCCCCCAAATGCAAGTTTAGACCATGGTCAGCTACCAATTCATTGATCAGTTTGGCAAAAGGAAAAAGAGTGACAGTATCTCGTGTCGCTGGCAAGAGCTAGGAGAATGTGCGCTCACAGACACTCGGTTGGAGCTCAAGAATGATTTGGACCATCTCTCAACATAAAAAGTACCTAGGCCTGAAACTCAGAATCTCACTTCAAGAAATTCATCCTGCACAAGTAACGATGGCAGATACACAGAGAAACGTGTGCGAGGACATCCATCCAGTTATTTGAAGTGGTTTAAAGGAGAGCAACCATCTGAAACACCCGCGTCGGGGGACTGTTTACAGACCAACGCAAAATAAACGCTTACGGACATGGGAAGGGATGAGGCAAATCTGTACGG
>CAUYSK010005102.1:0-67798 GCA_963575035.1 Avahi laniger | reverse complement strand
AAATGATCTAGACAACTAAAAATATATATATATATAGAAAAAATTAGCTGGGCATGGTGGTGCATGCCTGTAGTCCCAGCTACTCGGGAGGCTGAGGCAGGAGGATCGCCTGAGCCCAGGAGTCTGAGGTTGCTGTGAGCTAGGCTGACGCCACGGCACTCACTTTAGCCAGGGCAAGAGAGTGAGACTGTTTCAAAAAAAAAAAAAAAAAAAAAGGAATGTCTCTCTCAACTAGAAATAATATGATTTTGTGAGAAATGCATTCTACTTTTTTAACTTTGAAAATTATGTCCACTCTGACATATGTTGCATTTGAGGCTATCTCTGCTTTGGGGACCAGCTGTATATTATTGAGTGGAATGGAGATTCTTCCAATGTTTTTTGAGAACCAAATGGGGCCTTAAGTATCTTCACTGAGGTCTCACATTTAAAAGTGTAGATAGCACAACTGAGGAACATTGTAATGCCTCCTTACTCACCCTTTGGTGATTAAAAAGTAAATCCAAACTGGAGGCAGCATAACGAAGTAGTCAGCCAAGGCCAGCCCCTCCCTGTACTATGAGTCACAGTTTTCTCATCTGCAAAGTGGGGTTTATGTGCCTACCTCACTGTTTGAAGGAAGAAGTGAGAGTAGGCTTGCTAAGTACAATGTTGACACAAGTACGTAATTGTTTCCCTTTCCTCCTTCCTTTCTTCCCCTGGTTTCCCTTCATCTGCCCTTACAGAGGAATATTGCCTGAGAATTTTCTTACATATTTCTCCCTTAACCTTCTTTAGCACATCAGGACTTTTAAACCATGGAGTATAAAATTGCTGTTTTCTGGGATGCTGTCTTCTCTGTCTTCCACCAGATGGCAGGAGTTTCTTTGGCATGTTCTGTGAGAAAGCTGCCCAGACATGTTTGGACTGGTGTATCAGTAAGGCTACTAAAAGAGAAAAGAAGGTACACAAAAGAAACTAGCTCTTACACAATTAAAACAATTTTGCCAGGCAAAGGGGGAACTAGTGATCATCTAATACTCCCTCATCTTTCCCAGCCACAAACTTCTCATATGTTCTATTCCTTCTCTTCCGGGCTTTTGCGTATCCTGTTTCCTCTGCCTGGAGCACTTCTTCACCACACCCTAGCTTTCTTCGCCTAGCTGACTCTTGTTTATCCTTCAGATCTCAAGTGAGACATCATTGCCATTAGGAAGACTTCCTTGGCCTCTCATTCTGAGTTCAGGACACTATATGCTTCCCCACGCCCCATCCTGCTAAGAGCATCCTGCTCATCATTTAGTACCCTGCTCAGATGTTGCCTCCTCAGTCAGGCCTCCCAGTTTACTTATTTATTATTTTTTCTTCTGGGACCTAGAACAGTGCTTGGGACAAGTAGACACTCAAAACCCTGTGGGAAGGAATGACTGTGCTCCCGTAGCACCTGTAGCCTCCAATTATTCCTAGTGTGGCACTTACAGCACTATATTATCAATCCCTCTTTTCTATATCACCTACTAGATTGTGAGCTCCATGACAAGAATCAAGTCTGTTTCATGCACCATTGTATCTCTAGTACCTGGCACAGAATCAGACCTCAATAAATACTTGTTGAAAAATGTGCAAACATACTCTATACATATATGTACACAGTATGACTACAGTGAAGCAAATTTTTGTTGTTTTTTGAAGTCAGTGAAGCAGAGAAGGAGAAATGTTAGCAGGGACCTACACCAGGCCTCCTTTGCTACAAACAGCATCTATACTCAGAGTCAGTCAGGTGGGCTTTTGACAGCACTTGCACTAAATAGGTTTTATGTTGGCCTGAATTTGCAATGAGTTTAGAATTAATGTCAACTTTTTAGGAAATTAAACACAGTTTGCAGAGCAAGCATTTGGGGAGGCCACAAAAGGTTTGAGGAAATAGATGTTTTTCAGCAGCTACCTGATGACCAAACAGATATATACTGATATAAAAATAGGCAACACAAGAACCTATGTGGGTTTAGATAGTTAGCTACGAGAAATGAGGCTGAGGCATAACATTTAGAAAAAGAAAAAAACTCAGATTTTTCATTTGAGAACACTTCTTAAGACATGCTGTAAGTCTTGAGCAGCAAATGATGTTCATTTATGAGGCCTCCTCTGTGAAGGCCCCAGGGTAAAGGCAGAACCTGGCTCCAACCTGAGTCAGACTCGAGAAAGGCCTAGATCATTTCCATATTTTTAAGGATCCCAATATGTTATTTTCTAAAAATGACAAAGCAGGTTTACAAAAATGATAATTTTTAAAATTTTCATTTAACCAATTAACACCTTTAATACATATATAATTTACAATGAGTTTATGTATTAAGTTAAGCCACATGAAATTGTTGATATTCAACCATTTTTTGACCTAGAAAATCAACAATTTCATGTAGTTCAACCTAATACGACCTCATTCGGAGATAAATGTCGGAAGTCTACGTCTGAGGCCCTGCCTTTAGTGACATGAGGACCTCGGTAAATGCACCCCTTGCCCACCCCAACTCTCCCAATACTGACTACAACATTAAGGCTGAGGGCATCCCAACTGTGTGTATGAACTCTCGACCTCTAAACAAAAGGGCTCTGAGCCCTGACCCAGCAGTGGAGGCCGAACATGAGGCTAAAAGAAGTCTAAAACCTAGAGATTCTAAATTCTAGAGAAGCCTATATATGTATTAAGGGTTAGGAGATACCTCATAGTATCTTGGTAAGTCTTTCCAAGTACGAATGCTTGAGGCTTATCTGTTCCTAAGTTCCCAAGTCGAAGAAAATGCAGCAGTGCCTGATGCACAGAGGGCCTACGGAAATATTAATTGACCGGCTCATTTTCTCCTTCACTCAGCTGATCATCTCACTCCCTACTGCTGAAGGTGAGCCTGGTTCTGTTTTAGTCCTTCTCCCTCCCTGCAGCAGTGAAAATAGTGTTAAACAACTCCAGGGTCTTTCCTTTCCCTTTCTCTCTGCTCCCAGACATATGCACCGTCCTCCCTCCTTAATTTCCTCACCACTTTCTTCTCTTCCTCCACATCCTCTTTGTTCCTGCCTCCTCCTGTGCCTCTGGTAACCACTGGGTAGTAAGTGAAGAAGCCATTGCATTTCCCCACCCCTATATCAGATCGTAAATGGATTTTCTCTGACCTTGAGAGGTCATGAAGTACACCTTGGTGCTCTCAGTAAAACAAGACTGTTTTGATAATCCCAATGAGACCAAGATGTTTAAATTCTTCTTCTCACTCTCATCACCACAATGTGAGATGGATCCAAATATGTTGCAACAGCATGGCCTTGGGCCTACGGCTCTTGAGTTATAAAATGTTGCAGCAAGCTCTCCTTGTACAGCAACGTTGTCAGCCAAGAATTCTATCCTTAACCCAGTCAGAAAAAATTCTAGAGTACTTTCTCTTTGCTGTGCTCACAGATTGTTCAGAATTTTATCCCTGATGAAACCAACATCTGAAATCTTGTAGGAGTGTAGGCAAAACTCCTCCAGCAATTCCTTTTTCCTTTCCAGATACTATGTGTATACAGTCCATCCAAGCAGGAGCTTATCAGCGGCACATGAGCCCCCTGAAGCCAGTGCTTCCCTAATTGCACAGCTAAGGGGTGGCAGATGTTTGAATTGGCAGCTGGGCTGCAGTAGGTGGAAATAAGAACATTGTGTTCCTTTGCATGTGGAATCATGAATAGTTTTTCCAGTATATGATGAAGTTGCAAAATAAGAAGGAAGATCTGGACTTTAGCTTTTCGGTTTTCCTCGGGATATAAATTCCAGAGAATCTCTCCATATTGTAAAAGCCCATAGCACTTTGTACCTCTTTTGGAACATCATTTCCTTTATCCTGCCTTGCTTTGTCATGATTTATATACCTGTCTTATACTTGAGCAGTTGCCAGTTCCTATTGATTTTCACATTCCAGCATCATCTCTTTTCCCACCCAGTGTCTAGCATAGTACTTTGCACAGAGTTAGCATTCTGACTATTTGTTGAACTGTTAACATTCCTTTGTTTTGGAGCTGTTTTATCCAACCCTACTACTGCCCAATTTTATTTGGAGGACTTAGTATTTAATATATTAGAAATACGGCTGTAAGAGACTCAAACTGGGGTGTATGCCCAGGTCTCAACAGCTGCATTTTCTTTGGAAAAAATGCATTTGTGGTCCTCCAGTGATTATATTAGTTTTCTGTGTCTCTGCCTCACCTCCCAAACGCATCCTACCATAGCTGATTGACCCAGAGGATAAACCTAACAGGCTTTGTCCCTTAAATTGTCACTTCCAGGTATTTAGAACTTTAAGGTAGTGGGCTTAAGCTGAGTCCAATTATTAAAGACTGGGATCTGGAGGGAAGATTCAGACTTATCACTGGGGCTGCCCTTCTTCCCACTTCACCCAGCATCTTTCTGGGAAATTTCTTTCGTGCTCAAGTTGACTAAGGCTAGTTTCTGCTGCACTCACCCAGAGACCTGAGCCAATGCAATGATTGACAAAGACACAAAAAGAGCCTGCTGGGCTTCGAGGTCTGATGCTGCCTTCAACTTGCTGCGTGTCTTATTTACATCTCTATTCTGGGCCCTCACGGAGTTCCAGGCAAATGGTGGTTGCTGGGTAAGCATTACATGAATAAATGAATAAACACATTTAATCCTGATAGAAAATCATATCTCCATTTTACAGGAGAAGTTGAGCTCAGAAGGATTTTGTGACTCATCTGTGGTCATGTGGCTAGAAAGCTGAAGAATAGGAAGATTGAAGGTGGGTACCCGAAGCTAGGCTCATTCTGTTCTACTTGCATGTCCCTCCTGAAGACTGCCCCAAGTGAGTGTCACAGTCATGTTCTATGTCTGTTCTTTGCAACAGAAATGGACCACAGCTAACTCCAGCAAAACAGAAGTTAATGGATGATATCAGGGGTTCACAGAATGGAAGAACAGTTAAGAAACTAGGGCAGAACTGGGATTCAGTGAGCTGGAGTTGGTACAGGTTAAAGCCATGGAGTCAGATCTTCTCCAACAGGTTTTTTTTCCATTCTTATTCATCACTTAGCTCCATTCAGAGTTCAGGAGAGAGAATTTAATTGGCCAAAGGAGGGCAGCATGCCTGTATTGACAGCCCCACCAAGACTGTACACATGGAGGAGAGGGAATTCCCCCCAAAATAATCCAAGTGATCTTACCAGAAAACAGTGGGAGCGTGTGCTGGGCATTCCAAAAAGTAGCAGTGTCCACTACAAACTGTTACATGGAGGACTGCCAGCATCCTGAGCCAGAAATAAGTCATCCCTCAAGCTGCCATTGTACTTTCCCTCTTGTCCCCCAGGAGGTGTTAATGGAGGAGAGAGGGGCAGATGCAGGAATCTGTCCCAACGTCATCTTTGAATGACAACTGGGCTCCTCCTTAGAAGTTTCTAAAGTACTGAAGAAAGTGGAAACTCACTTATCTCCCAACCCAACACCCACTCTCCCCCCAGTCAAACTTGGCTGGGCTGTTTTTATGTTGTTGCTTCTCTTATTGTTGACACCTTCCTGTGAGATTATTTCAAATGCCTATTTCCTGATGACCCAACATCCTTCTGCAATCAACTGGCAGGGAGTGAAGGCTGCCAAAACCTCAGGTAGTAGCCCTAGCCTGGCACCATTTTCAGCAACATTCTGTGTTCACAACTTTTCGGTTCAGGTTCAAATGCCAATACTGGCTTGTGAAAATTTCCGTGGCCTCTTGCTAGGCTACTCTTCACATCTCCCAGTTCATAAGCACAGAGATGTTGGCCTCTTAATGCTGGGCCCCAACCCCCACCGTGTGCTTTTTGTGCCATCATTATCTTACACAGGACACTTTTAATGTTGGTAATGAGCTCTGACTTCTGAAGCATCCCAACAATCCCTTTTGGGAGGTGGGGCATATCTTAGGAACCTAGAGAGGTCAAGGAACCTTGTTATAGTCGTATGGTGTGACTGCGGCAGAACTAGTACTGGAGACCAAGGCTTTTGGCCCATGGCCCCAGACTTCTTCATTAATAAGTCTGCCCAGTCAGGCCAGTGAAGAGGCTTGTAATTCTGCTACAATACACCCAGAGAGCCCACGATTCTATGGTTAGAGCAAAGCTCTGAATTTTCTGTAGAAGTAATTGGTTCAGAATTTTCCCTCAACAGCACCTGCTATGTTGTCAGGCTCTGGGCTAAGCACTTTACATACATTACTTTCGATATATATATTATTCTTAATGTTTAAACTACCTTAGGATTAACCATTAGCCTCATTTCACAGAGGGCAAAACTGAGGCTTGAAGAGGGTAAGTAATTTGTCTCAAGTTCATAGTAAGTAAGTGGTAAAACCAAGATTCAGATCCAGCATAGTGGCTCCAGAGCCCCTGTGTTCACTGCACTTAAATTCATAACTATCTCCCATAGGTGTTTTCTCTCCTCCTATAACCACCACCATACACACACTACCACCCTCTCCCCAAAGACCTATCTAGGGATTCCTTGTCCTTTGTTTTATTGAAGTATAATTTTTATACCATAAAATTTACCCATTATAAGGGTATAGTTTGATTTTTAGTAAATTTATACAGTTGTACAATAATCATAATCATCACGATAATCCAATTTTAGAATACTTCCAACCCACCAAAAAGTTTCCTTCTACCCTTACTCATTCAATCTCCGTTTCCATCCCCACTATACTGATCTGCTTTCTGACTCTATACTTTTGCCTTTTCTAGAAATTTCTTATAAATGATATCAAATGACACATCTTTTGTGCCTGACTTTTTTCACTTAGCATGCTTTTGAAGTTCATCTGTGTTGTTACATGTATCAGCAGTTCATTCCTTTTTATTGCCAAGTAGTAGTCCGTTGTATGGATATACCATAATTTGTCTATGTGTACACGATTTGATAGGCATTGGGATTATTTCCAGTTTGGGGATGTTATGAATAATATGGCTATGGACATTTGCACATAAGTCTTTGTGTGAATATATGTCTTCATTTCTTTTGGTAAATACTTAGGAGTGGAATTGCTGAGTCATGTGGTAAATGTATGTTTAACATTTTGAGAAACTGCCAAACTGTTATCTAAATTAGCTGTACCATCTTATAGTTGTAGTAATAATTTCTCCACATCCTTGCTAACACTTAATATTGTCAGTCTTTTATTATAGTCATTGTAATGGTGGATAGTAGTAGTTCATTATAGCTTTAATTTGCATTTCCCTAATGAGTAATGATGTTAAGCATCTCTTCATATGCTTATTGATAATTCATATGTCTGCTTTGGTACAATTTTTATTCAAATCTTGCTTATTTTTTTTTTATCAATTTGTTTGTCTCCTTACTGACTTGTATGAGTTCTTTATGTATTCTGGATACAAGTCCTTATAACTTTATCAGTTATATGATTTGCAAATATTTTCTCCAAGTCTGTGGCTTGCCTTTTCATTTTCTCAATGGTATTTTCTGAAAAACAAAAGTTTTAAATTTCGATAAAGTTAAATTTATCAATATTTTTCTTTTAAGGATCATGATTTTGGTGTCATATCTAAGAAATCTTTGCCTAATCATGTTCACAAAGGCTTTCTCCTATGTTTTCTTCTAGGAGTTTTATAGTTTTGGCTCTTATAATTAGGTCTATGATTCATTTTTAGTTAATTTTTGCATATGGTTGGTGTGAGGTAAGGATATAAATTAATTTTTTTGCATAGGGGTATTCATTATTCCAGTATTGTTAATTGAAGACTATTGAATTCCTTTGGCACCTTTATCCAAAATCAATTTACCATAAATGTAAGAGTTTATTTCTGGAGTTATCCTGTCCCATTGATTGGTATGCCTGTTTTTTAGTCAATAGCACACTCTCTTGATTACTATAGCTTTATAAAAAATCATCCAACCTTATTTTTTTCAAAATTGTTTTAATTTCTCTAAGTCCTTTGCATTTTTGAATAAATTTTAGGATCAACCTGTCGAGTCCTGCAGAAAACCTGCTGGGATTTTGATATGGGTTGAGTTGAAACTATAGATAAATTTGGGGAGAACTGCTATTCCAATGATTTTGAATCTTCCATTCCATGAATATGGTATATCTCTTCAGTTGTTTAGGTCTTTAATTTCTCTCACCAGTGTTTTGAGGTTTCCAGTATATAGGTCTTACCTTGCTTTTGTTAAAATTATTCTTAAGTGTTCTTTCATATGTTATTATGAGTGGAGTTGTTTTCTTAATTTTATTTTTGGATTGTTACTAGTGTGTCCTGCAACAGTACTAGTGTGCTTATTGTTCTAGATTTTGAAGATTCCTTAGGATTTTGTGCATACAAAATCATATCACCTGTAAATAAGGGCAGCTTTACTTCTTCGTCCTCCAACTCGTGTATCTTTAATGTCTTTTTCTTGCCCTGTTGCACTGGCTAGGATCTCCTGTATAAAACTGAATAGAAGTAGTGACAGCAAACATTTTTGTCTTTTTCACCTTGTCCTTCGACAGATCCTGGATGCTTTGTTTTCAAAAGGAATCCTGATGCCTCTTGCAGAAAGGGAAGAAGAAAAGCCTTTCTGCTGCCTTTTTCCCTAAAAGATACATGAAACTCCTAAGACACTCATATCTCTCTCTCACAGGTCTCTTCAGAGTAGCTTCATCCTCTCAGTACCAAAGTTTTAGTACCTCAGAGGAATAGTGCTTGCTTTTTGGCCCCCTTCTATGGGTATTCAGTGAGGGGGAAATGAAAATCAACTAAAGTGTTTGGAGCTCTGAGGGGAGATCTCCCTAAACCCCAAAAGGAGCCGAAGATGAGTCTCAGGAGAAGACCCTGACAGCTGAGACCCTCCTAGGCACTGTGAGGTCCTGTAGTGAGCCCCTTTCTACACTTTAGCTGCCTATGCTGTTCTCTTCCATGTTCTGAAGAGTACCAGTAAACTCCAGACAGGATAACCCCTCTAAAGCCCTTAAACCCACCATGCTCATCCCAGGGTCTTGCTTATGCTTCCTCTTCCCTCGTAGAATGCCTTCCCACTTCCTCTGCTTGTCCATATGCTGCCCATAACTTAGCACCTAACTACAGTTCGATGGTCTAAATGTGTTCTTCCTCTTCCACAAAACTTTTCTTGGTCACTCTGGCCCCCAGAGGTCTCTCCACCTCCCCACAGCTGTATTCTGACTGCTGCCCAATTTAGCACATGATCACAGCAGATTTGTACTGTTTAATTAGTACAGATTTTCCCTGGCCTCTTGGATGTAAGAAACTTCACATTTATTTATTCTAAATCATGATCTCTGGCTTGGCCTGAGCCACCACTACTGATGAGAAATCCAGTACTAGCCACTAACAGGGATGCCTCCTCCTTTCTGAGATTCCTGTAGTGGCTGCTGGGCGGTTATTCAGTGCACTCTGTCACTGTTAAGTTACTCACTGTCTATCCCAAAGCCCGTTAGGCAGGCAGTGGGAGCCAAATTCAGCTGCCATGACGAGCACAATGCAAACTCCCAGTAAATCTCTGTTGACAAATTGACCATGGAGCGCGCTGGGTTCCCTGCTGCTACCCCTTGACTAATGTTCTCTAAGCAACCCCTCAGTACAGAACAGTTTCCCCGTTCTCTGACATCTCGCAGGACCCTGCAGTGGCCACCCCGGATTGGCTAGCCTTGCCCCACGTGATCGCAGAAGTGGGCGGAGCCTGCGCTATGAGGGACGGAGAATGGGGAGGTTGCTGGAGCTGGTGGACTGCGAGGCCTGAAGGGGCAGTCAGGACGCCCCACCCTCTACCCCCACCTCTGAAGGCGGTCCTGGGGCCTTGGGCAACCCCATCCACGACCCCAGAGGCTGTAATTGTCGTGCTCTTTCTGCCTGGAGAGTGCATGCCTGCCACGCTGCTTTGCCAGCGTTTCCATTGCACGCGGAGGACTCTGAATTACAAAAGTCGCTTTTCTCCAGTCAATTCAAGCCAGTCTGGCGCGAGTCCCTCATTCTTCTTTGTCAGCGAGGCAAAGACTCAGTTGTTCACTCAGTTTTGTGTCTTACAGCGAGGCAGCCCTTTTCCTGCCCTTCCTCTCTCCCTGAGAAGCCCCAAGTGTGCCATTCTCTTGACCCTGCTCTGAAGTGCCTGGAAAATCTGCTTCAGCACAGATCCGGGGTAGCTGGCCTCTCCTCATTTCCATCTTTAGCTTGGGGCCTCTTTGGTACTGGTGGGAATAGGACCAGGCAGGGAGGAGTAGGTCTGAACAGTTGGCAGCTCGTTGATGGGGTGTTATTTAACTTCTGGGCAAGAATGACCACAATAGCACCCCTGGGAGGTCTCTACAACCCCAGGCACGATGTGTGGCAGATACTATCCAGTGCAGGCCCCATGCAGGAGGGCAGGATGCCATCTGGTTGCCTCCCTGGGTGCTCAACATAAGAGCTGTCAGAGGAGAGTGCCATGTGGGTCCTTGATAAATGGAAGTGTTTCCGGTTTTTAAACCCCAGTGTCTTTTCAGGGAGGCTTCTCCTACAGCTAGTTCCTTCCTGCCTAGGTACCTCCGCCTTTTAGTTCATCAGCTGAGCAACGTCCTCCATCTACTTCCATGAATCCCCCTGGATTATTTCCTGCAAAACACAGTGTGAAATTGACTTCTGACTAGAAGCCTCTCTCTTCTAACCCCAAGATCAGTTTCCCCACATTTTTTCCAGCACCCTCGTGTTCTGTTTGATTCCTTTGGCATGTGTTTAGGCTTTGAAAGGATCTGAAATCTTATCCTTTAATTTCAAATTTCCTAAAGCCGGAGAATGCATCTTTCCCCAACCTGCACAGCGCTTACTGTGCTTGGCCCACAGTATATTGACCAGCTCCCACAAAGCCTCAGATATACCACACAACTAAAGTCCAAGACGTCTGAAGGAAAAACTCAAGAGTGGCTCTTTGGACCAGGAAGAGCTGCTACCCTCCCAATTCCCCCTAATCGAGAACTGCAAGGTCCCCTGATGCCTTCTCTTGTGTATAGACTGAGGTGTGTTCATTGAGGTTAACAGGTTCATTTTCTGTTTGTACTCCCTTTATCCAAAGAAAAGTTTGGTGGAAAAGGCAGATGGAAATTCCTGAAGGGGGACTATTTCAGAGCAGGTTTTTCCAAGCCCTGAGGCACACCATATAGGTGACTGGGACCCCAGAGACTGCAGTTTTTAAAAAAACAACCTACATGATGCTGATATCAGTTCCTGTTGAGAGTCAGTGGTAGATCTTTGCTGCTGGTCCTCAGGCAAACAGCATCAGCCTCACCTGGGAGTTTTCAGCAAATACAGAATTTCAGACCTCACCCAGACCTACTGAATCAGAATGTGCATTTTAATAAGATCTCCAGTTGGTTGTTAAATACGCTAAAGTGTAAGAACCCCTGCTCTATTAATGACTCCCTGGGATATAAGCTTAAACTTGGGCAACCTGGACTTACGGTCACCCTTCCTATCAGGGAGATGGCAGGTGGGGCACCAGGCGGAGGTGGAAAGGAAGTCTGAGCAGCCACAGCTCGGAGGTCCTCCCCCTCCCAAACTGGGCTGTGGTGTAAGAATATGGTCTCAAGAGCCTGTTTTTTCTGTCCCCAGCTTTCACAGTAGGCAACTATCTAATAATTGAACTGTCTGTTTTGCTTGCTAGGTGTGTTTGTTATTATTATAATCAGTAATGGTTGCTGGAAGGGGGCAGGGTGTGTCTGGGAGAGCAGGAGTGTTAATGAGCCTATGGGGCTGGTCTAAGGGGGAGAACCCTGTACCTGTCACAGCCCTGTGCCTTTATTCCCCGTTCACCCACAAACCCACCTCCCCCTATAGAGGCCTCTTCCATCAGTAACCTTAGTTACTATGAATATTCTCTTCCTGCATCTGTTTCTGCTTTTTCTAGTTCTTGAGTTTTTGACTTTGTATCCTGTTCCAGATCCTTAGCTTGCTCTCTAGCCTCTAATGTGATTCTTCCATGAACTGTCAAACCTTCAACAGATAATTCTGCTAGCACCTTCTGTGCACACCAGTTGGGCGCACCAGTAGAAGAGTCAAAGTGAACCAAAGATGCAATCCCTGCCTAAGAGGATTTACAGCATTTCATGGATGTCCATCATTCACTCAGCCCTCACTGCACATCAGGTACTACACTAAATGTTTCACTTATATAATCTCACTTACTTTAACAATTTTTTTAGAGATGGTGTCTCACTATGTTGCCCAGGTTGTCCTCAAATTCCTGGGTTCAAGTGATCCTTCCACCTCAGCCTCCTAAGTGGCTGGAATTACAGGAGTGCACCACCATGCCCAGCTTTAATTTCACTTACTTTCCCCAATAATAACTGAAGTTGACCCCACTTTATAGATGAAGGATCCATGGTTCAAAGAGTTAAATAACTTCCCCAGGGTCATAGGTAATTAGTGGCACAGGCAGAATATAAGCCTAAGTGTGATTGCCTCAAAAGCCTGTCTTAAACCGCTCTTAAAAGACTGTATTCTTCATCGCTGTATCTCTGTATCTCCAGTGCCCAGGACAGTGCCTGGTATGTATCACACAACCAACATTTGTGGAAGGAAGGAAGAATGTTGTTTTGAACCAGCTATCAGTCTCCACCCTTCAACCACAGAGCCTCCCAGTCCTGAGGTTGCTCGGCACTTCTGGGCAGCACTGTCTTCCTGACCCACAGACCCCAAGCCCTGCGTCTCGTGCCCTTCCTAATTTACCCCTTCCTCTCAGGGACAGCCAGCCTGACCAAGAAACTTCTCTCCATCTTGTCTGAGTATAATATATATGGAGTTAACCCAAGCTTTCTACCTAGAAAACACACACAAAATTATTCTTCTGAAGCTTTGTAATTTACAGAGCAGATAATAAAAATGTTGAAGGAATTTAAGTGGATGGATATGGCACAACCTCAGCTCTCCTGTTGTTTTATAGACTGTCACACTATGCCAGCTGCCTCCCCTGATGGCTGTGAAGTGAGAACTGGTGCCTGCCCTTCTTCCAAGCCACCTCATGCTGTCTCCTCAGCACAGATACAGAATTTTCCCTTTCCTAATCCTTTTAAGGGAAAAAGCACAATATAGGCCACAGAGCCTGATTCAGGTTTCCTGTAGTGCATATGAGAGTTCGATTATATTGCTAATGTATTCATTATAATGTGGCATTTCTCTTTTCTTTGATCTAGTAGGCAGTGGAAAAAAGTCCTGGAGGATAAAATGTATTGAAACTGTTTTTTTATTTATTTATGCATTTATTTTTTTGAGACCAGGTCTCACTCTGTTGCCCAGAGTACAGTGCAGTGGTGTCATCAAAGCTCACTGCAGCCTCAAACACCTGGACTTAAGGGATCTTCCTGCCTCAGCCTCCCAAGTAGCTGGGACTATAGGTGTCTACCACAGTGCCCAGTTAATTTTTCTATTTTTTATGGAGATGTTATTCAGGCTGATCTTGAACTCCTGGCCTCAAGCAATCTTCCCACCTCAGCCTCCCAGAATGCTAGGATTATAGGTATGAGCCACTGCACTGGGCCTTAAAGCTGTTTAGACAACCTAAATTAGAATCCTTCACCTGTTAGGTCTTTCAGAAAACTTTCTTAGGACTGCAAAATATAGGGCAGAGATTAATCCCATTTTATAGACCAGTACACTGAGATGGAAGGTGAGTGAGGGGATTGGAGTCATACTACTGGTTAATGCAGAAATGATATAGGACATAGACTAGATTTTGACATGCTTTACTGTTTCCACTGTGCCACAAACTGTCTCCTGAATTTAACATTTTGATTCTCTTTTTTATAAAAAGACTCAAATAAAATATATCTATATATGTTTTATCATCTCATGCTTTTGGGGGGCTACTCTATCAGTGTTACTATTTTTCAGACATTCACAATGGGAAATTTGAATGTTAAAGTTAGAGAGGTTGTGGTTAATATCTTGAATTTTAGAGCCAGAATGTGTCTGTCCTTGGGCAAGGTAATTAACCTCAGTTTCTTGGCTTGTGGATAGAAGTTACTAATACCTCTTCCACTGGCCTATGTTGTAAGGAATTAAATGAGACTTTGTGTGGTAAGTACTTGCCTGGCACATACTAATCACCTAATAAATAGTTGTTGTAATTGTTACAAAAACAATTATTATGTGAGTTCCTCAGTTTCCTGAAGGAGTCCTCCTTGTCTTGTGACCAGCAATGCTTGCCCTTGTAGGGCCCAGTTCCATGTAGTTTTTGTTTGTCTGTTTTTGTCTTGACCTATTTTCTGGCTGTATCTTCTAGCTTCAGGATCACAACCACATCCCTTTAGTTGTTAACTCATTTCAGACACGATGTTCAAACAGATTAGATTGTCTGAAGACAATATTAGGTCATGGAACAGACCCTCGCCCCCTACATATTCTTATAATCTCTTGATAACTCAGTCTGAAATGCCCGTTGCTCAGGGTCCAGAGAGGTTAGGTCATGTACAGGAGGCCCAAGCTCCAGAATTCACATCCCTTTTGCTTACGTTAGCTTCTACAGCAGGAATTGCATCTAGGGCATCAAATGATCTGAGACATGTTGCAATAAAGAGATTTAATGTATACAAATTCTATTAGATCAAAACTATTTACATCCCTGGGATTTTGTCAAGCCTAAAGAATTCTCTAGAAATAGACTTGTTCCTGTGTGACCAGGGAAATATTTATTAAATGCAGAATGACTGTGGGCAAACCTGTCTCAAAGCTCAGAAAATTTGAGAAAATTTAATTTCGAAAGAGTTAAGATGCCAATTGGCACTGGTTTTTCTCTGATGCAGAATAATAAACATGGCCACCTCATAGTTCTCATTTGAGACACATCCCAAACTTGGCCATTCAGTATATTCACAAATCTGTTTCAAAGCTAAACAGTTGCTTTTTTCACTCCTGTTTGGACTCTTGTCATCAATTTATTCAGTAAACATTTATGGAGTTCCTACTATGTGCTGTCCTGTTCAGTGTGATAGAGATATGGTGAACAAAGTGTTCTTTCCTCCATACTAGTGAAGGAGATGGCCAATAATAAACAAAATTCATAAACAAGAAAAATATCAGATAGTGAGAAGCACCACACAGAGAATTAGAGTAGGGAGATTCAACAGAAAGTACCTGGGTGACTGCTTTATATTGAGCTGTCAGCTAAGGGTTCTCAGGAAAGCAACATTTAAGCAGAGACACATTTAACATTTAAGCAGAAGAGCTTTCCTAGAAGGGGAAAAATTCTAGGTCCCTAGGCCCTAGGAATTGAATAAACTTGACATTTTCTCCCTGTTCTCTTCTATTCTACTTCATTTTTTTTTTTTGGTGAAGGTCAGAGTCAAGAACTAGATGATCCATTTTTATGAAAAGAAAGTGATTCCTTCAACTAATCCATTACCTCCTTCAGTCTTGTTAAAACTTTCTAAACTGTGAATCAGAATTTTTCAGGAAACTTCTACAATCTCTACTTTGATGAAAACAACCATTATACCCAGTTGTTCAAGCAGAAACCTGGGGTTGATTCAAGACTTTGGTATTCGATCAAGATATTTTGCTTGGTAAGCTGCTTAATTTTTGATATAGCTTTTATTTTCTAGCTGAAATAGAATCATTAAAAGGCGTTAACTTACCTGACTTGGCATAGTTATTTTCTTCTCTTCCTTGAATATTATACTTAGATGTCCCCACCTTTAATGAGTGTGTATTAGTTAGGGTAAGCAAGGCTAAGTTATAACAAATAAGCCCCACACTGCAATCCTTCTGCAGCTCTCCTTCAAGTGGTTACTCAAGGATCTACCTTCCTTTCATCTTATATTGCTGTCCTCTGGACTCAGAAGTCATCACAGAAAGGAAAGTGAGAACGTGGACAAGTGCACAGTGAATTTTATGACCAGAACTGAGAGTAACATATATCATTTCTGCTCTGTCCTATTGACTACAATACAGTCATATGGCCCCAACCTAATAGAGATTCCCAAGGGTGTCTGGGAAACGTAGTTTTCACATGTGCTGGAAAGAGATAAATGACATTAGATTTGGTGACCCCAAAGTTTTGTCTCTGCTACAGGAAAGTCCCCCTCACTCTACCCTTCTCTTCTTCAGTCTGGGTTAGGTTCCACTCTTCAGCACAGTTTGACTTATAGTAGACACTAAACAAATGTTTGTTGGTTGGATAACAAGAGAGATATATGGATGGATTATAACCTAAGATCTTATAGCTAGTAAAAGAGTGAACTAGAATTAATCTGTATTGAATTGATTAACTAACTAGTAGAAAATTCCATATTAATTCATGGTATGCCCAAGAATTATAGGAAAAAATTTAAACCACACTATTAAAAAACAGACTAAATTGGGGATCCCTAGGAAATTCCTTTTATAATTTCAACATACAACCTTACTAGCCAAAGTCACTTACTGAGTCACTCTGGCAATCACTCTGTAGTTGTCTAAAAGATTGGGAAATTATTCTGAAAGCAGCATGGCCAGTCGATGGCATTGACTTTGGCTCCCCTCACCATCACTCTCTGTGTTGCCATAAGCCCGTTTTTAAGGCCCTGAAGTTGGCTGCCCTTGAAATGAAATGTAAAAACCTGAGTTTCTGGGCCAGCTTGGTCCCTAGCCCAGTTCCCCAGCCAAGAAGCATGAACAATCCATGTCTGTGACACCCTCAGCCTGCAGTGACCTTCTGGGCCATCCAGGAAGAGGGAACACACATTCTCTTAAATGAGAAGGAAGAACCAACTGGTAGAGGAAGAACCAACTCCTAGCTCAAGGTCTAATTAATGGGCCCCTCTTTTCCCCTGGGACAGCCTCAGCAGGCTCCCATGTAGGGTTTAACACTTTCCTATCTTAAGCTTTATACATAGAGACTCATCTATCTTATTTCTTAGCTGAAAATCAATCAGGCTGAAAACAGATAACAATTAGTCCTCAATGCTAATTACAGTTAGTTGAGTGATTATTTGATTAATGTATTTCTTAATAGTAGAGGATAAGAGCTGTGTCTGCTTTGTTTATCATTTTATTCCCTAGTACTTAGCATAGTACATGGCAGAGAGTAAGTACCAGGGAAATATTTATTAAATGCAGAATGACTGTGGGCGAACCTTGTCTCAAAGCTCAGGCTCTCATTTTGTTTTGTTTGAGCACCATTTTCCCCAAGCGTAATCATTTCCCCTTCTTATTATAAACGCAAAATATGTGTCAAGTGACTTCTGCTTCTTGTTTTTGACTCAGTGAATCCCAGAACCATCAAGACAGAGGCTTGGGATAAGCCCCTTCACCAACTTTCAACTTGAAGCTGCTGGTGAAATCTCTTATTTTCAAATTATTTATGTATACATGTATCCTGAGTGTAACCAGCAGGGCTGCTCCACAAACCCGGGGGGAAAATGCTGACACATTTAGGTTCTTCACACAAAAAAAGTAGCTTAAATTTCCATGGGATTAACAGAATGTCCAGCTTTTCTATCTTGGGGCTCCTTGTAACTTATCCAAAATCCCGGAGGCTTACATAATCCAAAAAGAAGTGTCACTGACTTCCACATCCCAGGGGGAGAAATATTGCTGGTGGCTGTCACATAGCTGTGGAAGGTGCCCAACTGAGCCTTCAGATGATGCTGATCTAGGGCTCTGTACAGGCTGTTGAAGGTCTGTCTTAGTCTGTTTTTGCTGCTATAACAAAACACCTGAGAATGGATAATGCATAAACAACAGAAATTTATATCTCACAGTTTTGGAGGCTGGAAGTCCAAGATCAAGGTACTGACAGGTTCAGTGTCTGGTTCCAAGATGTTGCTTCATTCTCCAAAGGGCAGGAACACTGTGTCCTCCCATGGCAGAAGAATGGAAGAGCAAATGGGCCTAAGCTATTTCCCTCAACTCTTTTAAAAGGCACTAATCCATTCATAAGGGCAGAGCTTTCCTGATTGAATCATATCCCAAAAGGCCCTGTCTCCCAACACTACCACATGGAGATTCAGCTCCATGAATTTTGGAGAGCACACATTGGAACCATAGCAAGGTCTGCGGGAAAATGATCCTCAACCTTGTATTCAGCTTGGCCAAGATGTCTTCTTGCTTAGTTCCTAGAATTGCAGCTCTTAATGCTAACTTTTAGTGCCTTATTTGACCTTTCCCCAAAGAACCAGTCATCCAAGGGGCTGCATCAGGTAGTATCAGGCTGTCTAGCCCTACAGACCCAAACTTCTGTATACTTTTCCATCCCTTGGGACTGTTATTGGCAAATTTCCCCTTCAACCCTTGAAGCACAAAAGGTCCTCATTATTCCTCATTTCCAGCAAACAGAGCTTCCCACACACTTCTTCAGATTGATCACCCCAGTGGTCTCTAGGGGTCCCTTTTTGGCTTCAGGAGAAGGGAGCTCCCTGCAGTGCCACAGGACAGTCTACCCTCCTAGACTTTCTGATACCTCTCTTGGTAGAGAGGAGAAGCTGGAGGAGGAGATGGAGAAGAAGAATGAGGAGAACATGGTAATGGAAGCTAAATATCAGCAGATCATTCTACTACACAGCTTTTCACACGTTGACGGTGTAGGCAAATTCCCTGTTTTTCTTGAACAGAGGGCAGACTTCCTTCTCTAAACTGTACATACTCAAAAATCTAGGCTATGAACTTACAGTCAGGAAGAAAATTGAGAGATTATCCTGTTTCAGTGACTGGCTTCAAGGTGCTGGATCTTTTCTAGACATTGAAGTAAATTAACTGAAATTTTTGTACAAAATCATATTTCAGGCAATGGAGCAGACTTCTAGAATGGAGTAACATTGTGTTTGGGGAGTCGAATGTTTTCTTCTTAGAATAAGAGTTTTATTTTGTGGGGTAGGATCAGTGGTGAGAGGACCACTCACCCACAGACACCAGACATTCATGGCCTTAGGGAGAGATTGGGGTGGGAACAGAGTGGTCACTGAGAGGCAAGAGAGGGAACCTGACCTCTGGCAGACCCAACCTCTGGTGGACCAGCTCTTGAGGCTGACTTGGGACTCCTTTTCAGGGCCTGTGGCATGTCCTCCAGGCCCTACAAACATGCCAACGATACCATCGGCACCTAATTATTACTGTTAGCACCTGGCTGCCATAGATGCAGGACAGGTACTAACTCACAAGGCATGATCCAGAGCATTCCAACCATTAATAGTAGATTTGAAAGAGAAGCATCAACCATGTGAAGGTGGGAGAAATTGTCACACACTGAGAATTCATGAGACAAAACTTGAGGATCAATGAAAATATTCAAAAAATTCACTGTACATATATAAGAATAACATCTATTAGATGTTGGGCGGGGGGGAGGGGGGAGAGGGGAGGAGGGAGGAGGGGACGAGTATATGCATACACACAGAGTGCAATGCGCAGCACGCAACAGGATGGACATATTTGAAACTTGGACTGAGGGGGGGATGGGGGGCAAGGGCAACACACATAACCTAAACATCTGTACCCCCATATTATGCTGAAATAAAGAAAAAAGACTGGAAATATTGCTCTAGTTCACCGGTAAGTTCTTTCTCATTTTACTTAAGGACTATTTTTTTTTTTTTTAAATAAACTTCCTCCAGTCTTCTTATATTTCTTTCCGTGCTTTCTACTTCCCTCTCTCAGCCAATGTGTTGCCTCATATCTCATTAAGAAAAGTGAAGCCAGTAAATAGACCACGGTCAAATCCATTTAAGAGTTAACGCTAAAAGGCCATTTGCACCGCACATGGTGGGTGGTCCACTTGCTGTCTTCATATCAAGGACTTTACAGCACTGCATCTTCTGCAGCCCACCTACTCTTTATGAATTATTCCCATCAAAATTCACACATAGTCTAGATTAGCAATTCCTACTTAAAATATTAAAAAGTATGCATACAACATGAAACCCTCCCTTGGTCCTCACATACCTTCTTCACCTAATTCACAGCTAAGCTTCTCAAGGTTGTTATCTTTATATGTTGTTTCCACTTCCTCATGTCCATCTGTGTATTATTTACTTTCGTCTGGCTTCCCCAACTCCATCCCCTTTGCCCACTGCTCTGCACCTCACATATGAAGGTGATCAGTGATCTCCATGTCACCATGGCCAATGGATAGATTTTGTCCTCATATTTCTAGACTTTTCCTTCTTTACAAAAGAAAACAAACCTCCCCCAAAATTTGTTTTTATGCTTCTATCCTTTTACATCTTCATAATTATCTATCTTGGTATATTTTACTGGTTTCTCTTCTTTAATCTGATTTCTAAAAATTTTATTCATTTACCTTCACTAGCATATACAACTGTGTAAAAGATGATTCTCAACATTTAGTTCTCATATAATAATACTAGTAGCAGTAGTCAAGACTTCTATAATGCTGGCCATGTGTCAGACACTAAGAGCTTTATATGTGTTAATGTGCTTCTCCTCCTCATAAACATTATGCATCTTTTATTATTTCCATATTACAGATAAGAAAACTGAGGGGTTGGGAGATTAATTGCAATTTATTGAAGATCATATGACCAGTAATTGGTAATGCCCCTGGTTGAGTTAATGCTGAAATTTTAGAGTAGGCAAGTTAAATAATGTCTCGCAGGCCTTAAAGTGAGCAAAATGTAATTAATTACTTGGAAAGCACCAGAAAACGATGAAACATTTTGGATTGCTTCTGAACTACTAAGTCATATGTTAATAACTATGTGTGATTGATTTTAATTGAATGGAAATATTTTTTCTCATTACACTATTTTTTCAAAAGAGAAATATTCTTGTTATAGTGTTTCCCATTTTTTTTTTGTTCCTTTACATATTCACTCATTTAATCCACATACATTTCCTGAGCATCTACTACACATCAGTCTCTGCTCAGAGCCTTGGAAGACTCAGTGGTGAACAAGACATACAAAGTCCTTGCTCTCAAGCAAATGCCTTAGGTGTTGGGGTAGGTAGAGTAAACAAGTAAACGAAATTAGAAATAAAATCAGATAGTGGTATAGATGGGCACTGAGGAGGCTGGGCTCTCTGGCTGAGGTAGTAGCAGTGGCATTGGAAATGAAACCTAAATGATCAGAGGAAAACTGATCCAAGAAGAAGGATCAGCAAATGCAACGTCATGAAATAGCTACAAGCCTGCTGCATCTGAGGGCTCGATAAAGGCAAATGTGCCTTTAGGCAAACTCAATTCTGAGTTGAGACAGATTAGGCAAATTCAACTCTTTTCAAATTAGCATGATTGTTTGGGGTTCAGGAATATGATTTCCTAATTGGAGGCTGAAGCAGAGGTTTGGGGTAGGAAAAGAGAGTACGGTAGTCGGCTTCTGTCTATTGCCCCTTTCAATGGGAAGTACTCTGTTGGTGCATTGCTTAAATTTTAGAACTGATTCAATTAAGTAGATATTTACTGAAAAACTACTATATGTTAGGCAGTGAGCTGAGAATAGGGAAACAGAGAGGATAATTAATAATGAGAGCAATTATTACTAACAAGAACCAGGCACTGTGCTAATACTTAACATGCGTTGGGGCTCTGAAGACAATATTCCAAAATGAAGGCCTCAGAAACAAAAGTTTTTCTCTGACCTTTTGCCGCCCTCCTGTCTCTTAGTCCCATTCTTCTCTGAGGCTAGCCACAGAAACTAGAACCCCTTCTTCAAAGACAGTCACAGAAACCAGAAATCCTTTTCCCCAAAGCCAGCCATAAAACCTAAAAAAATTACTCTAACTTTCCCTCTACTTCTCTGTGTAAAAACTAGCCATTAAGAAATGATCTGACCTACCTTGTCTGACTGCAGGTCATAAGCCTCCCATTCCAAAGAGGGTCTTGCCTCACACCCAGAAGGATGGAATGCATGTACAGAGGTCAGGAACCCAGAGAAACAGGCCTTGCTGGGTTTCTTCACTCAGTGTATTAGCAGTAGAAATCATATATCTTTATAGTTGTCTACACTTCATTAAATCTAGGCTTAAAAATAGATAATTTCCCATATATATTAGGGTCTTTGTTCTGAAGGCTCCTGTATATAGATGTTAAATAAACTTACATGCCTTTTCTCCAATTCATCTGCCTTTTGCAAGTTGATTTTTTAGCAAACCTTCAGGGGGCCAAGGAGAACTTCCCATACACGCACTATCTTATGCTACATTAATTTACACATTCACCTTATAAGACAGATGCATTTATTATTCCATTTTCCGGATGAGAAATCTGATGCTTTTCAAAGGTTTAGGTGATTTTTCCAAGGCTGTACGGCTAGTCAGGGATGTAGGCAGTCTTTGGGCTCAGAAGATTTTTATATTAGTGCCAACTATTTTGCTCAACTGACTGCAGGGACCCTGCTTGAGAAATTCAAAATTAAGCATATATGGTTACATCTGACCCTAAGACTGCTTAGGCACAAACTGTGTGGAAAGGCCTGGGTTTATGTGAGATGCACTTAACGCAGAGAAGATTGTGAGGGAGGGTCACAAAAATATGCTTTCTGTACTAAGAGGCAACAGAAGAAAAAAAATTAGCCTAAGGCAGTAGCCTAACTACATGATGCTGAGGAGCAAGAAGTCGTATTTCTTTTTTTTCTTATAATTATTAAATTATATCTACTTTACAATATCAGAAACCAATAATAGTATAATGGACAGTTTGTTCACATCTTAGCTTGTATCGTGGTATTTAATATACATAGAGTGTATAGTACAACGCTGACACCTGAATGTAGTTAAATAAATTTTCATTTTTCTTTAGCCTTAAAGCAAACTAGCTTTCTGATATGTATAATTTAGGAATGCCTTCAGAGAAAATATTTAAAGCCCATTATCTCAGAGGAAAGCAATTTTGCAAAAGATCTACTAGCAGAAGCAAGTCCGACCATAGTAATGATTTAGTGAGATCTGTACCGATACACCATCTCTCATGTTGTTAATTTATGTGTTTTTCTGAAAGAAGGCTCATAGAGTTCATCAGTTCTCAAAGAGATAAAGACCCATACTGATAAGGTAGAAAGAGCTTTGCTTTGGAATTTGATCAGTTTAGGTTTTGCTATTTACTAGAATTAGGTAACATTCTTAATCTTTCTGAGCCTGTCTTCTATCTATCAACAAAGACAACACTATGTATCATTAAATGAAACGACATAGATAAAATTCCAGACTATCCTGTTAGAACATGCCTATTAAATGTTAAGTGATCTGCAAACACTCTTTTTCCTTAAGATGGATGAAACCTGTTCCCATGTTCTTCTTGTTTTTTTTCAGCCAATTGGTCTAAATATCAAGGCCATAATTAAAAACCATGCTTGCTCTTTCACAGTCCATCTGCTTTCCCAATGCATTCTCCTTGATAAACAAAGTCTCAATATTAGTAATATTCATCACTTCAGCTATTATTGTACATATGCTTAAGATATTTCAGTGTGAGATAAATCATTACTCAGAGGAATAGCAAAGCTGGCTTTGTCAGATTTTAATGAGATATTAATACATCTTAAGCAGAATGAACTTTCTAAGAGGAGAGCAATGATTCAAAATGTGGATAGGAAAAAAAATTTCTTTTTCTTTTTTCTATTGTCATTTGTTCTGGTGGGGAAAAAAAGACAGTTTACAGTTAGTCTTATTTACATTTTATGAATAGTTTAAAAGAAAGTGTTGTATACATTTAAAATAACAAATAAATCAGTTTTCTTTAAACAGTAATGCAGATTTACACATGTCCTTTTATGAAAGTGCTGGAAAGAATTACTGTTTTGGCCTGCAAATTCCCAGATTCTGCTGTAGTTTTAAAAGCTAATAACTCTCAAATGTAAATATAATCAGTGTTCCAGATGTGGCAATCAGGAAATGATTTTTGTACTAGCTGCTTTAACAAAAGGCTTGCAAATACAATGAATGAATAGTCAAAGTCAAAATGATGTCAAACTTGTGAGAAAGCAGTACATACAGAATTATAAATTATCTTTGGCAATTAATTGTAATAGTCCTTTGGAAACATTTGTGTGATTTATTCTTATTTAAATGGAGAACACAGAGTCAGATGATGTAGGTAATCACTTTGGTACTACAATGCTACCAAAAATCTTTATGTGAGAACATATGTGATAGAGATGAGTACAATTTAACAGGAAGAATGAATCAAATAAATTAAGATTTCATTTATACCATGGTATAAAGAAATCATATTGGGTTTTCTTGCCTAGATGTATAATAACTACAGATAAAAGGAACTATGTTTTTGTTGTGGCTGCTTGTTTATTTTGTCAGAGTGTAAAATAGTGAACAAGGGAGTGGGTATCTGTGCACTTGGGAAAGCTGCTCCGTGGCCTCTGCAAATATCACATAGACATTTAGCTCAGATTTGAAAGAGAACTTGAGATCCATCATTTCAACATCTGCATACAAATCATGTTCAAACAGGAAAAGATGAATGGATATCAGGTTTTTTTTTCCAAACTACACGAAGAAACTGCCCTTCAGTTTTCACCAAAACCTCAGCTTTCAGGTTATGAGGGTCCGCGGTCTTAAGTAAGAAATATACCTCTTACACCACGGCTACCTTTCTGTTATAAAGAGTTTTTCAGTCTCCCCATCAGTGCCTGCCCCTTCTCTCTTTAATGTCTTGGTCAAAACTCAACCATCAGCCCAAGAACCTCTTTCTGTTTCATTGCTGGTACCTGATCATGTCGATATTTTTATTACCTTAGCTATTTTATAGGGCAGGTAGGATACGTGTCAGATATAACTTTTACAAATCCTCAGTTCCTAACAGAGTACAAATATTCAGTAACTGCTGACTAACATTATTATTATATCATTTACATTAAAACGAATCTTTGCTGATTCAGATATTGCTTAATGATTCTATGTTTCTTTCACATATCCGTGTTCTTTGTCCCAAACTAGGGTAAAGGAAATGATGAACATTTGATTATCTGCAGTGAGAGGCAATACAGAGCACAGCATTAGTGGGGATCAGGACTGAAACAGGCCTGGGTTTGAACTCCATTCCTGCCACTTTCCTGGACCTTGCTGTGCCTCAGTTTCCTAGGAGATAATATATATTTCGGGGACATTGTGAAGATTATAAGTAAGTAATTAAAATAGTGTTTGGATCCAAAAGAGGCATTCGTTATCTGACTCAACGTAAAATATAGATATTAACAATAATTTGATTTTGTTTTAAGAATCTGAGAACAGCTCTGCATCTCTTCGTTAAAAACAAACAGCTGTACACAGCATTTTGCATGTAATTTCAGGTCTTGCTACTCTGAAACCAATCAAAGCATATATTTGGCACACACAACTCAGAAAACTTGTCACAGGGGAAAGAACTGTAGTTCTTCGTGAAATACAGACTACCATCCTAGAGAAGGACAAGCAACATTTGAATGTGGTCAAAATTTGGGTCAAAACTATGTGCTTCCAAAATGGTGGCTCCACCAGCTTTTGGTTTGACTGGGATGGAAATTCCCGACATGACTGTCCCCACCACAGGTATGAATGCCTGCCAGATAATCTGCAGTTGAAAAGCCTCAGTCACTTGTCTACAAAATGGGTATGTTATTATTCTAAAAAGAGCATTACGAATATTACATAAGAGAACATAAACTCCCCTAGCACCTGACAGCCAAGTAATAAATCTTTCAGCTCTTCACTTTCTCGTTTTCCTTTTTTTCTTCACTTATTCCCTTCCCTACAATGAGTTCTTCTTCTTGCTTCATGTCCCACAATTCTGAAGTCATTGTAATACTTTTACTCAAATAATCTCATATAACTTGTAACATAATAAACAGAGAAAGCCTAATATGTTATTGAGTTAATAGTGCCATTGTTACTTCGTTTTGATAACCTAATTTCTCTGGATATGTAACTATTTGATCCTACTTTATTGCTCCTTACTCTTATCCATGGGCATAAATTGGGTGCATATTGTATAAATATTAAGTCCCTGAAAAATGATCTGTAGTGCTATTTGGGGTTCTTTATATATGTTACAGCTTTTCTAAAACTAGATCTTATTATTTCTACCCCCTCCTTTGTTTCAATAACCTCAAAACATGGCTCCTAAATAGTAGCTATGCTAATCGGCATTCCACTCATTCTTGCTTGCTTTTTGCCTGATTAGAACAAGTATAACCTGACTCCAAAGCTACTGAGATGGGCTTTCTGAATATGAGGAAAATTGGGAGGAAAAAAAAGGTTGAGTAGGGTAAGATAGTCACATACAGAATTTGTGGAAACTTTGGCAGTAGCAAAACTAGTGAAATTAGAATGAATTAATTAGTATTCAGGAAAACTTTGTCATGTGTTGCCCTTAATTGGCCAACGAGAGTAATTAGGCTCACAAACAACAGAAACCACAGGGTGGCAAATCTATTGTTCCTACCAGCTTCTTCTGCTTGTTATTAAAGCAATTCTCTCCCAGTTTATGAAACAACACAAACTTAGTGTTCAAATTGAAATATTATCAATATGATATGGAGATATATGAAGCCTACTATAACATCTCTATAGTTTTAAATTTGCCAGTAAAAATTATTCATGAGAAGTATAAAATTCATGCAAAGTGTTAAACCTCAAAAAATTAAAAAGGATTGCTGACTGTGTCTTGGCACATTTTTCTTTGTTTGTAGAATATGTTAGAGCCAGTCTTTTTTTGATTAACAGCTACTGTAGTGTAGAGAAGCTTGCATTCACAATTCATAATCATCAGGCAAATCAAGGAGCTGACTTGCTTACAATCAGTAAATGCTTTTTTTCCTGGCTTCTTACGAAAGAACAGAACATCTGATAAGAAAAACAAAATCCTATTTTTGTTAAAAAATAATAGCAAACAATGGAATGTTAGAACATTGATTTCATACTTTCCATGTAAAATGATCTAGAATTGCTAAATAATAGCCCATGTAAATAACAAGGGAGTTTTCTTTTGCTGCCTGATTCTGTTAAAAGAAAAATGCATCCATACTCGAAGTCATTTTCAAAGCAAATGTTCTTTTGGTAACTGAATAAACATAATGGGTAGTAAGATCAGTTTGTTTTAATTTACATAACTGCTAAACATAAAATAATAAAAGAGTTTTTTCACTTTTTAAAGTTTATATATGAGACAAAACAGAGTTTTCTATCATATTTTATTTTATTTTTTTCAACTACTGCTAAAATTCTTAACTGACAGTATTGCCTGTTTGCATCATTTCAGAACAAACCCCTTTGCCTACCAGTGCCATAAAAAAAAAAGTAGCCATGGGAGAACTTTCAGGTAAGTAATTGCCCGATTCATCCCTGAATATGACCCAATATAGCAATAAAATGATGTTGAAGTTATAGTTTCCTCTCAGTGCATTTATACCTTTACCAGTTTAACTGTCTTTTCCTAGATGACCAAGTGGTTTCTAGGCAAATACACATCACACACACACACACACACACACCCCTTCTTAACATTCCCTTTCCTTTTATAATTCTACACTGAATTTTCCTTGCCATTCATCAACACCAAGGCCACTTTATCCAGCTCCTTTTGCTGTTGTCTGGTTTGGGTTCAAAAAAAAGGGAGCAATTTTAATGTTCTCTTCAGTAAACCTACAGTCTATTTATGAACTAAAAAGAAATGATTTTTGTTTTTGTTTTCTGGTATCTTGAGCCTTTTGTACAACGATTTTTCTCCAACTATATGGCTTTCAGGACTAGTCTTATAACTGGAAGAAGCAGAAAAGTTCCACTGCCTAAAAATGTCTTCCCACCTACTAACTGATGCCTGGCAAACTCTCATCCCTTTGTCTGAGAACATCATCCCTTTAGACTAAATATTTCCTTCTCATTGAAATTCAAATATCTGTACTTTAAGATCTTAGTCATTTTTACCTCAGCCTGAATGATCCAAAAGCAAGTTTTGATAATGTGGAGGAGGGAAGAGAACTTGAGGGCATACGATTTCTGCAGAGGGTATTAGGTAAGAGAGAGGACCCAATAATTAATAGACTCAAAGGTAAAAGAAACTCAGAAAGTGGAGCTTGATGAAACTTCAGCAAATATAAGTTTTACCTGGGGCCTAATTAGTTAGAAAAGAAGGTTCTGAGGGTGACTGCTATTTCTTTGTAAAAGTTTGCCTGAAAAGCATAACGTATAAGTGCTTTGCAGCCCTGCATATTACAGAAGGTATAGGATGATTCAAACAGTTCAAGGAACACAGGTTTCCATTAGCCTCAGTCATGCACCATTTTGTAGCCCTGCTCACTTTGCACATCAGAAACTGGATTGTAGAAATCTGGTTCTTCTTACTCTAAATTTCTCATTTCTCCAATTTGAATTTTTTTTAACTAAGCTCTTTAAAAACAACACAGTAGAAATAAAAACAAAACAAAATAACAAAAATAAAAATAGAAAAAAGGAAAAAAAGCACAAAAAAGACAAAAAAAAACCCACCAGAAAAAAGAAACTGTAAAATTATTGAGAAGAATGTAACATTTACCACTGCACTATATGATGTGCAATTTACTGACTTTTCCTAAGTATATCTTGATATAGTCCATCATCTAAAATTTATATTAGATACAACTATAATCTGATTCTGGTTTCAACCACAAAAGCCTCTCTTAGGAAGATGGTGAAATCCTTAGCTCTAAAAAAAAAAAAAAAAATCTCTGCTTTACACCACTGTTCATGTATTTTTGGCATCCACATTCACAGCAGGGTATTTTTCATCCTGGTAAGCTTCTGGTGAGCCACTTCCTTAAATCATGGTTAAAATACAAATTGCAGAGAATTTTCTATTTCTAATCATAATTTTTAAAACTTCAACTAAAAGTGCAAAGACTTCATCGATGATTTCTATGGCTTGCCCTTTCCCAAACCTACGTGCTTCTTAGGTCAATATTAATTTCCTAGATTTAAATATCTGTGGTTTTCCTCTAATGTGTTCTCCATTAAAACTTTTCCTTTAGAATCCTTAGTAGAGGAAGTAGTATTTGGGTGGAAGAATGTCTTCTCCGTATTTAGCTGTCAGGACTTTAAGGTTACATCCTGAGTTGCATAGTCAAGACGTGGCCTGGCAGCAACTAGCAGGGTTAAAAAAACACTTTTCCACTTCTTTGCCATTAAAATATCCCCGCCAATTTCTCTTTGTATTAAAAATGATATGAAGAACTATGGGTATGGCCCATGGTTCTGCTTTTCTGACTCATGATCTTAGACTTGTTTCCACATCTTTACAAATGCACTCTATCAATGGCTGGGCACCAGTTGTGTTTGCTGATGTTGGTTCCCAACAGTCCAGTGTCATGGACATCTCTTCAAGCTATTTCTTTGCTAACTCTACAAAGTATTTCTTTCCCCTCCTCCCCACCCCTGTGTTCTGCTGCCTATTTAAACTTAACATTTGAAAACAGTCCACTGGGTTTGTTTTTTTCAGTGCACTGGCTGCTTTCCAAGATTTTGTTGTTGATCTTGTCTGACTGTTTAAGGATGACCTTTTGGTGATGTTATAAAACTTCTCAAGGAAAGGAAAACAGATGTGCTTATTTAATCTTCTTCTAAAGACTGTTTAAAAATCCAGTTGTTTTAAAACAGAGTGGCTTGATAAGAAGGGCTACAGCATATCACATCTGCACCTGCATGTTTTCGGCTTTCAGGGACTAAAAATCAGCACTGCGATATATAATCGGACATAAAGAAAAGCCAAAAAGAAGCCAGTAATGAAATTTTTATTCCTCATACTCAAAGGGTATTGGTGAACAGGCCTGTTATTTCTAATATTTACATAGAGACAGTGGCCAAATAGCCAATTCAATAAAACAACCAACTCTTCCATGAGAAAAAAAAAACAATGACGCTACTTAGAGCTGATGGATGTTGACTCAAAAGTGTTCAATATGGAAAAGATTTTGGAAGTCTCATTTTATAGATGCGGAATATGAGGTCTGGAGTGGTTAAGTGACTTATAAAGCTAGAGACAGAACCAGGATGAGAGTTGGAGCTCTCTGGCTTCGCAGCCAGGACCCTGAGGTTACTCTTTGACTGAACTTTTTGGATGTTTATGTGTTATATTAAGAAAGTCCACATGCTCCGTTATTATTAAAAGAAACAAGACGGTGCCTGCATGGGTATCACAGTATAAAGTCAGCCCATTCAGTCAAACCAGTCAAAAAATAGTCAATTTAGTAGGTACTCTTAAAGAGATAGTGTTTTGCAGGCTTTTTGCTTTTTTAACTGCTAATGGGAATTAGAGCAATAGATAATGTATGTGTTTGAGTATGAAATTATGTTATTCAAACTAAAAAGAGTACAATTGTTGAGCTTTTTGATAGTCTAATTATATGTGATGACATCAAAATAGAAACCTTGCAGTTAATATTTTGTAGTATTTATTTATTTTTTGTAAGAACCTTCTTTTCTTTATATATCTCTATGGTTTTAAAGATAATTAATGGGAAAGAATATAGGTATTACATATTGTTGACCTAATTTTGATAAATAATCTTTTTAAGTGCCTGAAATTATGTAAACACTAAAAGTGCCATTGTTCTGTCTATTCTATAGAAAGCTGTTCATGTCTCGCTATGAAATAAAGCTCAGAGAACAATTCTTAGGTTAAAAAACTCATTCTCCACATGATATATTGTCTTTTCACTAAGATTTAGTTCAAAGAACTTAATCTTTTAAGGTTTCGATTATTTTTCACCATTGTTCCCATGCATGTTCCTGTTAAGGGTGCCTAATTCTGTTGCTAAGCAACCTTGAAGTCTTGTTGGGGCATGATGATGAACTAATAATTACTTTAAATATGGCTGTTTAGATATGGCCCCTCTAAGAATATCCTGATAATTTTGTCTAAAAGGCTGTACAGCATTCTTCATTTCAACTCGTAGTTCTGTAGGAATATAAATGATAAAATGGTTTCCAGAAGAATTGGAAGAATGGTAACAGTGCACTGGAAAAGCACTAAGTCTTACTTCCTCCCAGTTTGATATTTTTGTTTGTTTGTTTTTGGAAAAGGATAAAATCAGTCAAATGACAAGTCAAAGATTTCAAAGAATTGTGAGGAAGACAAATATTTCTTTTATCGAGTAGATTATATTATTTTTTACTCACCCCAAATTCTTTTTTTTAATTGAGGTAAAATATACATATATAATTTACCACATTTTCTGTTTTTAAGTGTAGAGGTCATTGGTAATAAACACATTTATATTCTTTTTTTTCCCTTCATCTCCCCTTCCAAGTACCCTTCCTGGCCTCTGGTAACCACCATTCTACTCTCCACTTTCATGAGATCCACTTTTCCAGCTCCCACGTATGAGTGAGAATGTGTTGTATCTGTCTTTTTGTTATTGGCTTATTTAACTTCATGGCCTCCAGTTTCATCCATGTTATGCAAGTGATTGGATTGAGTTCTTTTTTATGGCTGAATAATATTCCATTGTGTATATATACCATATTTTCTTTATTCAGTCACCTGTTGATGGGCACTTAAGTTGATTCCATATTTTGGCTATTGTGAATAGCGATGCAATAAACATGGGAGTGAAATTGATATATTGAATGTCTTTCTTTTGAATATATGTCCACTAGTAAAAATAATGTATCATATGGTAGCTCTATCTGTAATCTTTTGAGGAATGTTTATAGTGATCTCCATAGTGGCAATCCTAATTTACATTCCCACCAACAGTGTACAAGGATTTCTTTTTCTCCACATCCTTGCCAGCATCTGTTATTGCCTGTTCTCACCCCAAATTCTTGAGAAAAAATGTCAAGCCATATTATTTTGAAAACTAAGTTCCATATCAGCCAACATGGGTATTTGAATTTAACGGGGCTTTCAGATCAAACTAAATTGTTAATTAAATTCTCTCTACCCTGCATCTTCTTGTCCCAGATATCTCTCCTCAGTTCAGGAATATCCTCCCTTAAACTGTTTGTTTAAATAGACTGCACCAGCAGCCTTGATATTTCTTGTCTCACCATACAGGTATGTATACGGGAACTACCAACGCCTCCCCAGCACAAAAAGGGAGTTAACATACAGTGTTCTTAATGCACATCTGAACATATGAAAAGATGTTTTCCTTAAACAATATTTTCTGTGATAATATTATAGAATCAAAGAAAGAAAGAGATATTTCAAATTACTAGAGAATCACAGAGCATGTTCTAAGTACAAGAGAAAAGCCCCACTAATTTCTATCCCCAATGGACCATCCAACCCAGAATTGCATTGCTGACTGTTCTGCCAAGAGACAAATTCTCCTTGTATTGACATCCCCTTCAAAGTTTTAGCAGGTACCCCCAAAACATTAACTGTTTTCTTTATAACTGTCCTTGTTTCTAGCATTTATAGATATATCTAATATGTATAGTTTTTATTTCTATTTTGGGGACGATCCTTTCTCAGGGGTATCATACATTATAATATGTAAAGTTACAGTTCTGATTATTTTTTCCATTCTTCTAAAATTTAAACTATTATAATTTAAGGCAGCTAAGTTTAATGGTTTTATGACTTGGGGCCATAAAGGTGAGAATGAATATAGCTACAAGGCCACTCTAAGTGTCAGTTTCTTCACTTCTAGAGTAGAGTCTGCAATGCTTTCCTCTCAGATCAAGGATTAAATTAGATATGCTAACACGGTGTCTACCAAATAGCACACATTAAACATGGGCCCCCTTTCCTAGATTCACTGGGTGTTGCCCCTTTTAGTCTTCCAGGCTTTACTGAAAAAGTTCATACCTCCAGGAATGCATGGACTCTGACCATATTCCCTTACGAGTTTCATTTTACCAAACTGAAGTCTCTCTATTCTTTTGTAATATCCACACTATTATTCCCACACTCTTATTTGCTATCTTATTCTCTGAAATTTTTACAATCCAGTTTAATTTAATAAACATTAATTGAGTTACTATGAGGTGAGGGGCATTACAAAATCCTGAGGTTACAAATATAAACAATCCTTGCCCTCATGAAGTTCATGATCTAATATCAAGAGTAATAAACAGACACAAAATTGCAATTCAAACAGATAAATTCTGTCATATTGGCAATCCTGTGCCTTAATGGGAACACATAAATTAAAAAATCTAAATCAGATAAGAGAGGGTGAGTAATCGGGGGGGCTTCTGTCTTCTTAGACTTTTCTCTAGAGTTGGCAATCACACCAGGATCTGTGTTCTAGGTTTGGACTGATGCCAATACAGCCTTAAAGTTACCCTCTTCAGCCCAACTAACTTTAGGCAGGTTTCTTCCTTCCTGGACTATAGGCCCCTGATCTCCCTTTTTCTTTACTTTAGAAAACTTGCGATTGTAAATTCTTTCTCTGGTCCTTTGAGTTGTAAATATTCCATAACCCAGGAATGTCTTTCTTACAGACGTGTATCTTTTTGAATTGTACTCATCAAGAAGATAGCATTCCTATTTCCCAATCTCTAGGGAGGACAGCAGCCTGACTTGCAAACAAAGATGCCTAGTCACATTAACAACCTCACCACCAATGTCTCCCAGCACTCTGTCCCTAGCTCAGCCAAGTGCTTAAAACTCTCGTCTTTTGTTTCAGCTGAGTTGAGTTCAGTTTTTTTCTCTTATTGAAATACTCTTGAATAAACCTTCCCTTGCCCTTTGAATTCTGTCCTTTGATAGGATACATCAAGAAGAGATGAGAAACTGATTTTTGCCTAATGTTCTACTCCATGATGCCTAGCATTTGTTCAACCCTTGTAAATGCTGATTACAATAAGCCCATCGTGTCAATGTTTAGAGGGAACTATTTACAATGGCTCTAAACTCTTTCACTAGCAATAAATGAAACCTCAGAATTCATCATCATTTTCTAATTGTAACTAGCATAATTTTTTCAATAATATATTTCTTTACATTTATGCACAAAATGTGCCTTTGTTTCAGTGAGACTGTGAGTAGGCTGAAGTATTCACTCTTCCTAATAGCTTTACGCTTATACTTTTGGTAATTTCAATGATTTAAAGGGTTCAGAGTCATGACTAAATTTGGGAACAATTTGTCATGTCCATCATTTATAAATTACTCAATAAGGACTCTCTTTGCTGTACTTTCCATGAAACTCATTATAGGATCAACTCAGGCATCTGGCTTCATGGGTGGTCTACATTGAAAGAGGATTTCAGGTAATTGACGGTTTTATCCAGAACTCTGAATTCTAAAATTTGATGGAAATGTCTACATAAATCATATAAAATTATAAATGACCTTCAAGAAAGACCACATAGTAAACTTTTCTGGAGATTGCTGTAAAAATTAAACTTAGATTTGAATTTAGTTTTAAGTTAAATAAAAATATTTCCTCCATTTTGATACTTTTTTCATTATAAAATTTATAAAACTAGATTTTTGCCTTTTAATGTTCACATATGCTGTACTGCATTTTTCTCTTCCAAAAAATTTTAACTAACTTACGTCATATATGCTGTGCCATACAATGCACAACACCTTAGAATTAAGGATATGTGGAAGAATGACTAATTATCTCCTCATGCTACATGGAGATTATCACTTAGAATTTCTTTGGATAGTTTTTTAAAAGATGCCAGTCATCTAAGTCACAAAAACACCCATATACATACACCCTTACATACCCTTCTTTCTCGGGAATAGACTTACATTGGTGTAAATAAGTAACAAAATTCATGTGTTAATATTATGTGATTATAATTTAAGACATAGTGGGACTGTAGTTTTAATGTCAAAAATATACATTTTTCAAATATAGTGGAGAGTCATATAACTGTCTTATAATGCATATATTTCTCCATTAAATGAGGCTTAGAATATATTTTACTATGAGTTGAGTATGGTAGTCTTGTGTTTTATAAGTATATCTTTGCTTTCATCGTCTACTGTGGATTCAAATTCTTTGGTCAGAAACATATCCCCTGCATGATGTCAATATCATTATTGGAAAATGCAATATTCTTTTAATGTACAATTCAATATGAAATGACTGAGACATTTTCAGCAAAAGAAGATAGTTATATATATTTGACTTTTCTTGGCAGGCCTATTTCTCTCCAGTAATTACCCAATCTCTACATAGACATTATAATTCAATGTTCTTAAGGAAATCAAACCTTTCTTGCTCTTTAATTCTTTGTTCCCACAAAATACTTGTCAAATGCACAGCTATTAGCTACATATGAAGTGGATGTATACACCAAAATTACTTCACAAGCCCACTTAACCAAAGTACTAAGTAAGCGGCCCAGAATCCAAAACAAATCAATTTAAGAGCTAGGTATGCAAAAATCCTATAATACACTAGATTCCAATGAGCTACAGTTTTTATTCACTTTACATCACTCAGCAAGCTCAGACTGGGTTTTTATGTTGAGTTTCTTTAATTGACAAATGGTTAAGAACATACTTCAAACACAATTACACTATGAGACATGATAGGAAATGCAATAGGAATATAGGTTGTGTGTGTCTGTGTGTGTGTATGTGTGTGCATTACTCATATATCTCACTGGCTGCTTTCCATTAAAGACATACTTTCAACTTCACAATGAGGTTATTAATATACTACATATTTCTGGTAGTAAGTGCTTATCTCTTGAGAAAATGCATTGCACATTATATATGTGTACTTTAATCCCTCTTAACTTGAGATATATTTTTAGAAATAATACTCTGTTACATAATATTTTAAGAAATGTCATTTAATTCATACTATTTATCTCAATATCCTTGTGAGATAACTATGAAGACATTTTATTAATATTTTATTGAGTCTTAGTATTTTAGAAAAGAAATGGACTTATAGAGGTACTTCTCTTGGTTCAAATTGTACACGCAAAGAATTCTGAAGTTAAGTAAATTGGACAAAGTATCTTGCTATTTACGTAGGTTAAAGAAACTAAGACAACTTCATTCTTTCGTCACATTTTACCTGTATTTGGATTCATCTCAAAAACTTCATCAGGAGGTTTACTAATATTTGAAGGTAGAGAATTTCTACCATCTGGCTGATTTTTGAAAGAGGGACTAGGACAGGGTTACATAAATCAAATCAGTGCAAACAACATCCCATCCAATCACTCCAAGTCACTTTCCTAATTACATTTCAAGGTTATTAATTACTCATCTTATGACTTTAAATTTAGAAAGTCTTAAATTAGCAACACGTTTTCTTATGACTCAAGGCAGGAGGGATTTTACAGAATGATTTTGGTAGATTAATATTTTCTTTAATTGAAACATAGGTGGTTCAGATATATTTAATTTATTATAAACGAATCATATATTTTCAACAGAAAAAGAGTTCCCTTCTGTGCTCCCTATGGCAATTTGTATGCAAAATTTAAAAAATATTGGTCAACTCTCTTTTCCTTTTCTGATTCAAAACAGTATGAGTGATGATTAACGGTATGATTAACTAGACAGTAAGCTTCTCAAACATTTTTTAACCCATTAGAACAGTCTTTTATACGAAATAGCAACTCAGGAAGTAATTGTTGGATGAATGAGTGGACAGATTTCATTCACGCTATCATAATGCTTGAAATCTTATTTAAGAATCTGAGGTTTAATTTTGTTAATCTTAAAAAGGAAAATAGAAGTCAATACTTACATCTGATTTATAACATGACCTCTGTCTTCACTAGCTGGTTAAAAAGACTAGTTTTACTGATGGTTTCAGAAAACGATTAACTAAATGGGTTAAAAGAATCAAAACATTTACAGTATATATTTAATTGGTTCGAGAGCTGAGTAAACAGGAATTATTTGTTAACAACAATCCGACTACCAGTGTCAATGATCAGGCCTGAACTGCATGGGTTTCAGACTCAGTTCAACACCTCATTGAATTTTAGCTCTCTTCATAATGCTTCCCTGCACACATTATTACCTTATTTTGAGGTAATATAATTTAATTGTTTTCCTTTAAATGTTACCCTAAAAGCTAGTGTCACAATTTGGTATGATACTTTGGATATATTGCTATTTATGATAAATCCAGATCTATATACTTTTACCTCCAACTGAAAAAAAAAATGCAATTAGATTTTCCCCCTTAGACAGAATTACTAACAGTCTCTTTCTCCTTAACTATAGGGCCCTATATCTAGATTGCCTATTTGAGCAAGACACCAAAGTGTCACTCACCACTGGAGTATGCCATCAGAGAAGCAGAGTTTCCAAGGCAAAGTAGATTTTGCAAGTGGTTTCCAAAGAAACTAATCATGGTTTCAGCATGGTCACAAAATTAGCAGTTTTAATGTCTTAGTTGCTATATTAGAAAAAGCCATGGATTTCATTCACTGTTTAAAGGGAGCCACTGCATGACTAGCGGGCTGGGCCAGATTTTGTAAGCTGTAGCAAACCTGGGCTCATGAAATAATCTAAGGGATATTCTTGATCTAAACTCAAACAAAATGGGATTAAACACATAAATCCTTCCAGGAAGTTTGGACACTGACAAGATCTGTCATTTAGGATAGTAATTCAGCTTAACACATGGGGCAAATGGGACTGATGACATTTGCCCTTTCCATGGGAGAAGACACAATGATTTCTATTGATGCTATCAGTATTTCCACAAGCTTCTGTTTCCAGTAGGTTATATATAGCATCACAGAGGAACACTGAAAACACATAACTGAGTCTTCATAAAGAATCAGAAAAATATATTCAATCTCTCTTGACAAAGAGGACTGAGTTCTTTCATTGATAATAACAATTATCATTATAGGATTATAATATTAACTATTATTTAAATGTACAATTTTTATATGCAGGGAAGACAGGTGTCATATCAATATTATGTCAATAAAAGCTAATCAGTACAGAAACTATGCTAACTCTACACTAAGGACTCTAACTTCTGATCTTGAGATTATGGCAGTTTGTATTACTTTTCCAACAAAACTATTTATCAAACTTACTGTATATTATCCCACACTATATCAGAACTATTTCAGAAGAGATCTTGTTAGTCATTTCCATTAAAAAAAATCCAAACCATGCCTTTTCTATGAAATTTTTGGTGGTTGCTATGACAATGGTATTTCTATCTCAGCCCACAATTCATATTCTTCAGCTCTTACCCAAAGTAACCTGGTTCTGCTTTGCTAGGTGTCATCTTCTAAGATTCCAAAAGATATTCCCAATATTCTCTCCAAACGGGTATTGGAAAAACAATAGCATTACTAAATGCTAAATTGAAACAAAAATCATTTCTTTTCTAAGCGCCCTAATATAGCTATTTTCATTTTGCATAATCCTTTCAAATCTTTTTCTTTTGAAAGGATGCTTATTTTTATATAGTTGCAATTATAGCAAACATTTCATTTTGCTTTTTTCACCACTCTTTCCATTAGTGAAAGCATTTTTCATATATTACACTTTGAGAGACTAATGTTAAAGAATATATGACATTTAGTGGATATAAATCCTTATGTAATTTAATCAGGCATCTATTACTAGCTATTTAGTTTATATTCACTTTTTTCCTTATTACAAAGAAATTCATAAGTAAAATTTTTATGAATGTATATTTTTTTCTTCTAGGACTTGTTTCTTCAGAATGCTTTAATCAGAGCGAGACAGGGGTTATGGTAGGTTTGGCTTGGATAGTATTTATAAAACTGTAAATCTGAATGTGTTTAGGTAAGCGTAGTCTGTGCCCTCTGTAGCCTTCCCCCATGCCACACCGCACATTTACATTACCTGCCTGACCCTTGAAAGCATTTGAGATTTTGATTTCTGGATTACTGGATCAAAGGTGTAAGTATTTTTATGACTTTCAATAACTATTATCGATAAACTCTTCAAAACCAGCTATACCAATATTTCAGGATCACCAACATTCATTCATTTGAGTGTTTTCCACGTCCTACACGCAATATAGGCACTGGGGACACAATGACCAAATAAGGCAATAAACAGGGAGTTACAATTTCCATGTGCTATAATAGGGTTCTGTCAGGAGAACTCATGAGAAGGTCATTCCACGGGGAATAGGTGGCAGGCAGGTAAAGAGGTGAAGTGTGGAGAAAGGAGAGAAATCCCGGCAAAGAGAGCACCACATGCAATTGCCCAGATAATACAGTGCAAGGAACATTCAAGAAATTGTAAGTATTACGAGGACATATGATGTGAGGTTAAATGTGGAAAGACGAGGCTGTAGATGTAAGGTGGAATGAGATCATGAAAGTACTTGTTTGCCACAGAGCAGAATAGATTATGTACCCATTTTATAACAACATAGCCATCATTAAGTATCATTGAATAATTTTTATTTAATTTATTAGCTGTATAAGCATATCATAGTAGAGCGGCTTTAACATGCATCACATCGGAGGAAATCAGATTCCTGCCATAGTCCACAGCATGAAAGGCGGCACAGAGATCAGAAAACTCGCCAGCGCCTGAGAGGAGACTTGCGCAGTTTGACAGCAGCACAGGCCTATGTACAGGGGAAGGGGAGGTGCCAGAGCTGCAGCAGTGGGTTGGAACAGCAGAAACGCCTAAGCTAAGAAGTGTACTTTGGATGAATTCAACAAGCAACAACATTACATGGTGATTTTAGAGGAAATAAAGTCACAATGAAGAGAAACACCGATTCCCTTAATTAAAGCAAAATTCAGAGTATCCTGGTTTTAGCACTGGAAAACAATCTCCAGATAGGTGATGGAGGAAGACTGCACCCATGGAGGTCTTCTCTCATTTTGATAATCACTGGCACCACCATGCCAGCCTCTAGGCCTCTGCTATAACATCTGGCTCTTGATGTAGACAAAACAAAAACATCTTGCTTTATTTCACTATAGTAAAATCACTCCTTGGCCTTTTGGCTAAGATCAAGTGTATTTCACTTCAGTAACATAGCTGGAACATTAAAAGTATTTTTGAAAAATAAGAGAGAATGATAGGAAAACACAAAGTGTGAGATACATAAACAATCTATTTTATAAAAAACTAGTTTATTTTTCATAGAACAATGCTAGCCTGGAGTCCCTGGAACTCTAGGTTGCACTCCAAGTATCTGTCAGCCCTGTGAAATAGTATGTAAAATATTGTGTCTCTTTGTACAGGGAATGTGGGAAGTATACGATGGAATGATGACCTCTATCAATACATAGAAAAGAAACTCTTACGACTCTCTGATAATGCAAGTCAAAGATATAGGATGGGCCAATTCAGCAGAAGCAATACTACAAGGCATTGAAACAATTTCATTAGGGTACACGGCTCTCTGGGTTGCATTATTCAACAGTACATTTTAGAATATCTGGAACCAGGGTTCTTACCTCAAGGTTCAAGACACAGAGTTCTTGGAATTCCTTTGAAATGACCATGAAAATTGTGTCCACATGTATGCGTGTGTATATATTTTCTGAGAGAGCATTAAAACGTTCATAAGCACTGCCTTCTTTTAATTCTATGGCACATCCTTGTGGCACTTCTGTGCTGGGTCTGCCTATCTCTGAAGGAGGAAGTTCTAGCTTCTGATATCTTGGGCCTAAGTCAGCAAGTAGTGACGGCCCTTCCCTGAAGGAACAGCCCAACACTGCATCTTCACTAAGATTAACAGACGAACAAGAGACAGGGAGTAGACAAGACACTACTGTAAAAGTTGAGATGAAAAGTAATAGAAAGTTAACTATGGTCTTATGACTAGGAATACAAAAGAGGATACAGGCAGGAGAGACATCTTGGTATTTGATGCACACCACAGGATTTTTTATCAAGTTGTCATTCAGTGTTTGGAAAACAAATTTTGAAAAAAAAAAAAAAGTCACTATTTGGGGAAAAAAAAAAGAAACCAAATAGTCAATCAGTGCCTGGCTAATAGTAGGGCTATAACTAATACAGAAAGAAGCAGACTTGTCTGGTGGAACTACAGATTTTAGTATTAACAATATATTAATTTGCAAAACAGATAGTATTTGGACTTTTAGATTCTTGATGTGTACAATACTTTATTTTCTGGACATCTCAGACAAGTTCATTTTTCTTTTGATTGTTGTTACAGTGGAGTTTTGGAAGTTTGAATTTGGGGATGTGGATGATAAATGAGGTTATGGGATAGAGGAAGATAGGTGTTGAAACTACAAAAATAATAGAAAGCTTGGTGAACTGTAGTTAACCTTGTTCAGAAAACGATAAATGGACACGGATCCTGGGATAAATAAGAGTCACCTGAACAGAAAGAGAGCCGGAGTGACTCCCTAACGTTAAGTTCAAACCAGGGCGGTGCAGTACGGTGGTAGAAGGAGAAACAGAAAGGTGGCACCAAGAAATGGAGTGGCCTGGTTCTTTTCGCGCTCTTAAAAGAGAAAGCTAATGCTGGACAGATGGAAGGGAATTTGAAAAAATCCAAATTCGAATTGAGCTGAAGAAGTCAGAAAATGTGGAGAAAGAAAGTTGTATAGTTTATTTGTTAGAAGCACAGAAGTTAGTTAATAAAAACCAGTGTTAAAACCTGATTTTGTCATTCATTAGTTATCACTTAAGAAATTCTGGGGGCCGGGCGCGGTGGCTCACGCCTGTAATCCTAGCACTCTGGGAGGCCGAGACGGGCGGATTGTTTGAGCTCAGGAGTTCGAGATTAGTCTGAGCAAGAGCGAGACCCCATCTCTACCAAAAATAGAAAGAAATTAATTGGACAGCTAAAAATATATAGAAAAAATTAGCCGGGCATGGTGGTTCATGCCTGTAGTCCCAGCTACTCGGGAAGCTGAGGCAGAAGGATTGCTTGAGCCCAGGAGTCTGAGGTTGCTGTGAGCTAGGCTGATGACACGGCACTCACTCTAGCCAGGGCAACAAAGTGAGACTCTGTCTCAAAAAAAAAAAAAAAAAAAAAAAAGAAATTCTGGGAGAATCACTTAAGAAAACCAGAAGAAATGTGAACTATAGTGCACATTAAATCAATGTTGAAGAAGGTGATATATTTATTGGACGTATAATTCAACTGGTTTTTTGCAATGCTTTAAGAAAAGTTCACATTATTTGAAGTTTCTGAAATAATCAGAAAGCTTGAATAAAAGGAAGATTATATGTAACAAGGATGTGCTCTTGTTTAATTCAACAGTTAGAGAAATAGAAGAGTCCAATGGACATGTTTTTCTGTGAAACTTTCCCATCTGGTGGCTGTTGGAAATATGGGAGCCTGTATCTACCCTCATTTTCTTCAAACAGGGGTTAACTTCTTTCAAGTGGGCTTAGTTTCATGATTAAAAGCATGAGGTCGAAACTTTGGGTCTGAATCCCAGACCTGCCACTTGCTAACTGTGCAGCTTCTGACAATCTACTTATTATACATTCTCTAAGTCTCTGTATCTTTATTTACAAAATGTGTATAATATTTGTGAGGGTTAAATAACACTGATAACCAGCAACTGGTATAAATGTAAGTGCTCAATAAATGGTGGCTAAGAATATTATTTATTAGGAGGAATTTGGAGAGTAAATGATGATAGTAAATGGATTCCTAGGAGAAATGCAGAGATGTTGAATTTGGGCTGAATTAAATTAAAATAAATAGTTGCAAGAGGGTAACCATTGTTTTAGAAATTTTAAAATTACCCCATAAATATATACTATTATTGCTTTTCAATTAAAGATAAAGTAAAATAATAAAATTTGCAAATAAATTTTAAAAAAAGAATGTGACAACTGAAAGAGGTCCCCTCGCTTCCCTGTCCCACTGCAAGAAAAAGAGGAATGGTTAACAAGAAAGAGAGCAGGGGTTGAAACGGGTGACTTCTAATTGCTTTATTTCTTGGCTTTTAATTTAATATAACTTTAATTCTTTGAGGAAGGGCACAATCTCTCCAGGTTGTCACAGGCCTCTCCCTTCTCTCTTGTCTTTAATCTGTCCCAGTTTGCTTGGCCCTGTGGATATTCGAATAGTGGAAGCATGTTTGAAGCTTTATACCCACAAACAGAAGCAGTTAAATACAACCATCCAAGAGAGATGTGGGTACACATTTATGCCTATTTGTAGGTCTATTTGGACAATGTCTCTTGAGAAGTCTGCAAAAGCTTGGCAGACAGAGTTCATACCTCCCCCGTACCCCACCCCCACGCTTGCTAGCTCCCAGTGCAAGACAACCTACAGACACTCCCAGGGGCCTACACTATCATTTCTCACTTTCCTCCTAGCATCAGAGCTCCCAAAGAAGCGATTTACACTCTTTTTTGCCTTATTCATTTTCTCCCTGCATCTTTCACAATCAAGCTTCTGATTCACATTCTTTTTTATTTTTACTTCATTCTCTTCTCTGATGTAATTACAAAAAGAAAGTGAACTTGCCTCACTCCTCTTCCTTCTTGACCCCAATGAACTATGAAACTGCAAAATATATTTTTTCTTTCTTTTTTCTAGTAATCCATCCTTTAGGGTACGAAATTTCATAATTTATAAAACAAAATTGCTGTCTCATAATATATGGGATATATATTAATAGATGCAGTTTGATAAATCTTCACATTTTAATTGAATCTTCATTAATTAATTAATTCTAATATGTAAGGATTTCCCTAATTAATTTTATCCCTTTAAACTTAAGCCCTACGGTTAATAAATATTTTTGTCTTTGTGGGCTACAGAAGGTCTCTATCACATATTCTTCTTCGTTTGTTTTCTTACAATCTTTAATAAATGTAAAAGTGATTCTTAGGTAAGAATGGATTTGGCCTGTGGATTATAGTTTGTTCAGTGCTACTTTAAAATAAAAAAACTCTCAGAGAAAAACACAACAAAACTCAATAATCAGTATGGATGTCAGATAGTCAACACCTTAATGAAGTGAGAGACAAGAAGTACTGTAGAGAGAATATACTTATCAGTTCCCAAGAAATCTGAGGAACAGAGGTAAATTGAGCCAGATTGTTTATGAATACATTAGATAAGTTCTTATATGCTAGTTCATTCCTCTGTCTCTATCTCTCTTTTCTTTTCCTATACAACTGCCATTTCCTGAAATGGTTCCTTCCTTACACTGAGACAGGGTTCTCATTTTTACCTTAGATTTTATAAAGTAACAACAGAATTACTGTACTCATTTTCTCAATCTCTTATCATGTTCTGCTTTCATTTTTGATATGGCACAGTGTTACCGTTCAGAAAATTATTTCTTTTGCCTGTTAATTGGGTCTCATCAGCCTTTTTCTCCACATGTTCTATGTCACATCTAATTAACTCAAATTACTCACACTTGATTTCCAAGCCATCTACCATATACCACTCAAGCCTTTCATTACTTATCTTATTTCTCTGCACTTTTTTGGTCTATAATTTTTGCTTTAGATTTTTCATATTTAAAAGTCCCCTTGTAATAGCAGGCATAATTCCCTCAGAGGTGTGGGAGAAACAGATACCATATCTTTCTGCCAAGGCCCAGTCATGTTTTTCTGGGTTGTGTGCAGGATGGGTCACCATCATCTTAACGCATGCAAGACTAAGCCACACATACTACTGTAATGTCTCCGAATTCTGTTTGTCTCCCAGGCTATAAGCTTTAAAACAAGCTTTGACTCTTAATCACCTCTCTTCCCTATGGCAATAGTTTTAGGACTAATCATACAGTAGACTTAATACATTACCTTGAGCACACATCAAGTGATGCCAGATGAGGTAAAGTCCAGAAATAGGGTTTCTGAACAGTTTTATCATGATCTACTGCCATACACCTGAGAGACACCTGACACTTTGTCAGTAATAGGAGCTTAATATGCCAGTGGTTTTCTTTCTCGTAGATTAGGCACCAGAACCACTGTTACTTATGACCCTAAAATAAGTTTGAATGCCTCTCTCCTTTTCCTTGTTTGAGAATTATTCTAGTGAGTCTTGAAACTTTGACTTTATTAATCTTTAAACTGGTTATTGTCATAAGTGGCCATGCTCTTGACTTTCAGGAACACTCTGCCTTACTCTCATATTCCACAGGATAATTTTAGAAGTTTAGAGCAATGAAGAGTAGTTTACCATGAGAAGAAAATATAGGGTGGGTTATTGTTCATTTGTTCAACATTTATAAATAGTTGTCACGTGCCAGGCATTGTGCTTTTGATGCCAGAAATAGCGAACATTCCCTGCCTTCAAGTGGTCCATAGTAAAACCAGGGATGAGTTTCAGCAAAATAGAATATTAAAAAGAGTGAGTTAAGGGCCAGTCGAGGGTGCTGGGGTGGGAAGAGGATGCAGAGAAAGAGCAAGTTTATCATGAAATACTTTTGGAGAACAGGACACCTGATTCATGTTTTGAGGAAAATGCTGGAGTATGAATGACAACAAAAGGTTCAGAAGTGAACCTTCTTGGCAGAGGCAACAGCATGATTTAAAGCAGGAAGACATTAAGAGCAATGGTGGTTCTAAAGAATGGCCCTGCAGGTAAGTAGAAGACCTATTTGATCCAGTAGCACAAAAGATGGATGCTGGGTAGCAACCAAAATTTGCAATGGATAATCTACTGTAAGGATACATCACCTTTCTTTCTTTCATTCTACAAGTATTTACTGACTGGCTCCTACTGCTGTAGGTAGGTCCTGCAACGAAAAAATAATAAAAAGCCAAAGACACTGCTCTCATGGAATTTGCATTATCATTGGTGGGGGCAGAAAACAAACCAACTCAAAAATGTATTGATTGCCAGAGGACAAAAATATACGGAGAAAAATATATCAAGTGTATCTGACTGTGTGCAAGAGTAAACATGTGCATCTGCATGTGCAAAAATTATTTTTTACAGAATGATCCAGACCTCACCTATAAGGTGACATTCAACCAGAGACTTGAAGGTAGTTTTACCCTATTTATTATAGTATCCTCTATTATATTCTCTTTGTATGCATATGGATTACATTTCTAGCAGATGAAATTGTAAGTGGAAGGTTCTCGGGATGGAAGACTGTTGAGTGTGCTGGAAGCACCGCAAGGGGCTTTTTCTCGGTGTGGAGATAGTGAGAAGAGTCATGGATAAAATCAGAGAGCTGGTGGTGGTGGACAGGGAGTAGATTAGACAAGGCTTGTTAAATGGTTTCTTTGAGGGCTTGTTCCCTTGGGACTCCTCACCTCTTAGAGTCAATGTTTAGCCTCAGGCAATAGAGAATAGGTATTTGATAATTTTAGCCAGTTGAGCTTCAAAGACTATAATCTTTATGGAGAGAGATTTTGCTAAAATGTTATAGCTTTCTTTTACTATATCAGAGTAATAGATGTATAAGTCCAAAGAATTTTCTGCTTAGGGAAAAGTAGCATCAGAGTATGCCATGAAAGAAGGAAGTTGTGAGACAGAAGCTTAAAAGAAATTAAATCTTCTTAATCTGTGGAATTTGGGGAAGAGCTGGTACAGAAATTAAAAAAATAAATAACTAAAAAAGGAAGGGGTTGATAGATCCTCTAACTCCTGAATGACTGGTCACCAAGACTCTGAGCTCTAGTAAGTCACTCTAACCATGTATCCTGATGCTGCTTGGGGAATGAGAGTTAAAGTGAGAGACTCAGAAGCATTACCTGAAAGAACCATTCAGATTTGGGAGTTGGATGAGATACTAGAATTGGAATATATATATATTAATACATATATTATGCATGTGTTTTCTAGCTACCCAGATAACTTATAGATTAAATAAAAACATATTTTCACTCTACAGTAGAGTTTTAATGTGTTTTGTGATCCTGTTGCAGTAGCAAGATATATAAATACTTCGGGGTAAATACATGCATTATTCCGGGTCAACAAAACTTCTCACATATGTTTTTCCAAAGTTAAGTAAAAAATGAAACACAGTTTCTTGAGAAAAAATAATTGAATAATAATTTTTATTCAATTGTTCCTGCTACTTTCCTTGGGTTTTTCCATTTCCAAATTAGATGCAGTTGTCCACTTGTCCTCAGGCTAGTAACAGTTTTATATTTGTGCCTTTCTATACTATGAACCATCACTAATAATCAAGGATAATAACTAGAATTGGATTGTCCACCTGCATCAGATTCCCCTCCTTTTTCTTTTGAAGCAACGTATCTTCACTGCCTCCAGAGTCTCTAACCAGAGAACAAATAGTATTCCTGTGTTGTTTTAGTAGCCTTTCATTGTCCCTGAGGCAAATATACGTCTTTCACAAAGTATAGTTATCATGTTTTTCTCGTGTTATTATTACTTTTGTTTGAAATTGCTTTTTTTCTTTATAAATAATTAATAGTAGGTAAGAAGTAGGTATCATTTGGCAGTCATATTACATATTTATAAATATTAATAGAAAAACATATACCCTTAATTTTTAAATAGCAATACATCGAGTTATTTCTGATGTTAAAAATACACCACTGATCTTACCTTACCAGTCTCTACAAAGTTTTTGTTTCTGTTTTTGTCTTGTTTTTGAATAACAGGGAAGGGAAATTATCATTATTATTTTAAAGCTGAGTAAGACTCCAGCAGAGGGAGGTTATAAGGTTCAACTGTGAACCCAAGCTTGAATGGGAAGGTGAGAATTAGTCTATGCTACCCTAGGCCAATCATCATTGAGAGGAGAACCATTTATAGTCAATCCTTGACAGCATCCATGGTGGTGGGAGTGCATCTGGGGGGGATTGGTTTCAGGACAGCCGTATTCCAAAATTTGGGGATGCTAAAATCCGCAGATGCTCAACTTTCATGTACTTTAAATCATCTCTAAATTACTTATAATACTTAATTCAGTGTAAATGCTATGTAAATAGTTGTTACACTGTATTTTTTAATTGTTGTACTTATTTTATATTTTTTTTCTTGACTATTTTCGACCCACAAATACGGAACCAGGGATATGGAGGGCCAACAGTAATTTTAATGGGCTCCTGGGCAACAGTGACTATTGTCACAACAACTTAGCCTCGTGAGCAAGATCGGAGGCTGGCTTTAGCACTCCATAACTCTTCCATCCTTCTCCCCAAATTGTTTTCCTTCAGCAGTGGTTAGTCAAATGTGAACTCCTGGCCAGCAACAAAAGCATTTCCTTGGAACTAGTTAGAAATTTAAGGCCTGAGGTGTCCCTCGCCCGGGCCTACTGAATCAGTCACTCCAAGGTGGACCCCAATCTTAAAGCTTGAGACCCACCGCTTCCCTCTTGGTCTGGGAGAGAAACAGAGAGAAAGAAGGAAGAAAAAAAATGCCCAGGAGAGTATGCTAGAAAGTAAATTCAAATAGCTTTTTATATCGGGTATTTTTTGTGGATAACTGAAAAACAACCACAAATTAAAACACATGGTTACTTTAAAGTCTCTTTAGAAAAAAATCAATCTTATATCATGGCAGTTCTCCTATACTTTGGTCTTTCACTTGATAGATCATTTCCTCATGAGGATGACTAACAGTATTTCAACACAAAATGTTCTTTATATTTAAACAGCACTTTCTGTCCCAAGATGTCAAAATGCTTGACAAGCAGTCAAAACGAAGCTAATTTTTTTCAGCCTATGGAAGTAAATAGCCCACGTCCACCATCACTGCTGTTTACTGGTGGTTTCTTGGCAGGGAAAGCTGAAGTGCCTCGGCTATCTCTGCGGAAGTCAATGACTGAAGGAGAAAATATCATTCATTTTGGTTCCCATAGTGCTGTATCTGATGAATCAATCACTGACTTCTGTTATTACATCTCAATGATAGATAATGACGCTCATCAAGGCAAATCCCAAAGAACTTATGCTTTCTTCAATCGAACCTGATTTTTGAAAGATCATATGTCTCAATCTACATTTAATTATGGTATGAATGCTGCTTAACTCCCTGCTATTTCTGGATGCCACCTGAAGAATAAGAAACAGAGAGGCTCACTACCTGGGGGCCCCTTGAGAGCCAAGTCTGTGCCTTAGTAACTTTTGACTACTCAATGCCCAGCACCCTAACTGGAATAGCATATGTGTTCAGTAAATATCTCTTGGATGTATGGTGCATAAATGAGTTGAGATACTTTTAGAGTCGGAAGCAACCTGTTATGGAGCAGGAAGAGAAATGGTAGTTTAAAAAAAATGCTCAATTTTCAAAACCTAGTGCTGAATTGAATGATAATAACAACTTGACCATGTCCCCTTTCACTGCAGATGATGTTGCAACACTAACATATACTAACCAATCAACACAGAGTTTCAAAATTAGAATTTGGTTATATTTTTGAGCTGGGGATTTCTCTCACCTACCTTTTCTTATGATAGAATTTGGAACTCTAATATTAGAGGTGTGAAATAAAACTGATGGGCAACTATTAGAATTTCCATCAATGAAATAACCTAATTTCCAAAATGCTGAAGGTTAGTTTCTCAAAATATTAACATTACATGTTGTAAGTAAAAGCATCCTATCTTTATTAAGTAAGAGACTATAAAGTTGGATAATTATTGTCAGTGACTTTTTGGCTGGGTTGAAAAAACAAAAAGTTGCTTGTTTTAAATAAAACAAAGTTTAACTGAAGTGATCATACATCGCTAATCTTGTAGAGCTTCCTGTGTTAGACATTTTCTATCTCCAAAATGCCACAGATGCATACTAAACAGATTTCTTTGCATAGTATTTCCATACCCATTTTCTGTGTGAATTTTAAGTGTACTTTCATAATAATCTTATTTGAAAATTAGAGTGTGGATTGTTTACCATTCTGTTTAACGTATTATTGTCAGCAGCTAGTACAGTGAATGACTGGTACGTAATAAATACATAATAAAAGTTCTAAATTATCTAGATTAAAATCCATCCCTATTTTAGTTTTAAGCACTTGAAGACAGAAGTAGGTTCAAATTGCACAGAAACTTTTGAATAATCCAGAGTATATGTTAACGTAAGAACAAATTATCTGTTGATTAATATATGGAAAACTTTTGAGATTTAGAATTACTTGCTGATAACCCTGAACTCAGAGGTATGGCAAAGACTTATGTAGAGCATGTTACTATTTTCCGAGTATATGTACAAAGAAAGATGTTGGGAGAAAGCATGTAAGATTTGCTGTGTTGCAAATATTTGACTCATCTGCATGGAACCAGCAGGTGGAAGACAGAAAAGTTCACTGTTCTGCAGGATTAAGCCCACCTTGGTGCATGGAGTGGAAGAGATAAGAGACTAAGGTTCAGGTGTCAAGAATACTCACTGCATTTGCTCTCATAGGAGCAGACCAAAGAATGCGGGAACCATTGCTTTGTACCTTTAAACACACAGCGACTCTATGCAATAGTAAAACATGGCTCAGTGAATGTTCAACTACGTCTGACCAGTCAGAGTAATTCCTCCTTTCATGGCGGAGTAGCTATGATGGGAATGGACAGAGATGGGCCTGCGGTGGGACGAGGGCACTTCCCTTCTGCTCAAAACTCTAAATTTGCTTCAATTTTCCTATAAGTTAAGCCTAATTTAAACCCTTATAAAAATGTGTGGACTTTTTAAAAAAGGTAGGTACTAAAACTAAATGAGGGTGTTGAGAGTAAAAAAATACCTGATAATAATTTTAAGAAAAGGGAGAACTATTGCTGTGAAAATTACTAAAATTGTTTCTGTTACAAACATGAGACTGCTATAGTATTTTAATTATTGCTATAATGAAATAAAGTCACTTGCTGTCTCCATCTGTTAATATTACCAGAGACTTCATTTGAGAAAATTTTAAAGTATTTATTCTGTTGAAATCTCTACAAGTCCCTAAACTGAACTTCATTATGAATTACAGCACACAGTATCAACAAGCTGGCAGGATTCTGACACCTCTCCTGCCTCCTTCCCTCCCTCCCTTTCTTTTCACAAGCCAAGTAAATGGGCACATAACAAACAGCAGGGAACAGAACCCTTATATTCATTATAGGAGTTGGGAATGTGGACTCAGTAACAGACCCTCTGCTTTTAACTCTTATCTCTGTGCTTTACTAGCTGTGAGACTCTTGGTAATTTACTCAATCATAATGTGCCTCAGTGAGCCCACCTGTAAAATAAGTAACAATAATGCCTACCTCTTAGGATGATTGTGCAGGGGAATCCATTGTGTTTTAAAGCAGTGTTTAGCATAGAGTAAGCACAGTAAGTACTGTGTTATTTTTCACTTCTCTAAATATACAAAACATTTCCATTTGGATCCATAGTCTCAAAATCTAATGATCATTGGTGTGAATAACTCATTAGTTAAATGGAGAAAAAAATGCTATAGCAATTATTTCTTTAGTTTCTCATTTTTTTTTTTAACCGAAAACCAGAATCACGAATTCCTGGCATTATCTGTTACCAATAAACAGTCCCAAGACATATTGTTTTAGAAGATTCTGAATATTTGGAATGAAGAAAACTAAGAAACAGTAGAAAATAAACTTTTTGATTTGGCTAATCCCAAGTGGAAAGATTAAATTAATGATGATATATGTAAAAACTCTGCAGAAAATTCATACAGAAAGAACCTCAAGTACTTACAGCATCGCTGAAATTCAAATGACAGCAAATGACTAATTCTTAAATTAAGAACCCTTCACTAAAATTAAAAATATAAATGCTTTCTTTTTCTCGCTTTCTTGTAGGAGGTGAAAGAGTACTCAGTAGGTGTCAGACTATTTTAAAAACCGGGTTATAGTGGTGATATTTCAGAAGTATTAAAAAACTAAGGCAGATTTCATAAATGACCTGCTTTAAATAATATTATGTTTAATAGAAACTTAGTAAGAATGCATTAAAATTGTCCAATATAGTTATAGGAGAGAATTTTCTATGAATTTCAGTTATTTTTTTAAATGATAGATCATATGGCTGTATGTCACAATTACACTGCAAATTATATAAATAATGTTCTGGTATGGAGCAAAAATTACTACTTATATTAGATCTAGCAAATGTGTGTGTGTGTGTGTAATAAATAAAATGATATGATCTCATGAATGTCAGCATTATGTTAATCCAAACTAGAATGGCATAGTATTTAAGTCAGGTAAGCCACTGGCAATGTCAATGCTTGTTTTTTAAGCAATGCAAACTTTTAAGCAGGAGGTATGGTGTACTTAGGACAAGCGGTTGATTAAAACAAAGATACACAAACTGGGATGTGGTGAAAAAAAAGAAGTTTAATTAAACATAAGAACCTGTTTATAACATGTCCATTTTTGAGCTGATGAAAGTAATCCTTACAGATTTTCCTGGTTCAGGATCCAGTGAGATTTGTAGATGAATTTGTAAATAGAAGCAAACCCAGGCCGATTTCCATTTTTGTTGCTACCTCTTAAACATGTCCAGTCCCTAAAGCATAGAGGAAAGCACTAGATTGGCCATGGCATGGAACAGGCTTGAATTCTGGCCCTACCAACTTAGTAACTGTGTATACTGCTAAAGTGGACAAATTACTAAACATCATCAGTTTTAATTTTCCTGTATGCAAAATAAGGATAATTCTCATTTTATCAGCTTTAGAAAGTTGGTTGGTACAATGAGAGAATGGATATCAAAATGCTTTGAGAATTATATAATGCTTTTAAAATATAACTTGTTATTACAGGATGAAGGAAAACTCATCTTCCTCTACTATATTCAGTATCAATATCTTCCAGAAATCTATATAAAAATTGAACATTTTAGCAATACTCTTAGCAATGCTTAGATGTTAAAAAACACATCCAAACATGTAAATTTTTTTCAAACAGTTCTAAAAGTAATATGTACACACTGAATTAATTTGTAAATATAAAATGAGATCACATTGATTACTTCTTGATTTAACCATTGATAATTGATTTTTAAATTTTAAATTTTCTTTGAATTTTTCCCCTTTGTGATATTCAAAACCAAGTTGTGAATATGCACCACATATTGTTTAACATTCTGCTCTTTTCACTTAACATTTTACTAAAAGGAAATTTTAATTTATTTGATTCTGTATCTTTCCTACTCTAAGAATCTTATTACACTTTAGAGTAAAGCCAGCTCCGTGAGCTACTGTGTAAATGAATAAATTTTAGCAAAAATAACCTAAGTAAACATGTTAGAAATTCACATGCCTTAAAGGATATCCCTATATTTTTGTGCATTTGGTAATTTAAATGTTTCATAGACTATTCCGATATTTATGTTTAATTAAATACCATGTACAAATTTTAATTAGTATTTTTAAAATAAAATATGTTAAATAAGACTGATCCACTTGAAAGCTGACATAAAAGCTTTAGGAAACTTTCTTTAACTGAAGTGAGGTGGTAGATATAAAAGCACTATAGAAATAAAGATCACACGGGTTTAAACAAAATTATGATTAAATACTATCGAATGGTTGCCTACTCCATATTTTATTAATATTTGGTAAGAGGCATATTATAGAGAATGATTAAACATTACTAACTATCTGTCAATTATTTTATTAAGATCACATTTATGTGGCACAATGAATTTGCAAATATGAAGTATCAGATATACTTTATTGTCCAAGGTTGTCTGCCAATTGGCAAATCATTTCATAGACTGTGTTCTAAGACATATCATTTTGTTAATATCCATATTCATAAGATATACATTAGTATGTGATTAACAAAGGAAATAAACTCTAAACCAGGGATACTTTTGTTTTTATAATACATTAATTGAAGACATTATTACAAACCAGAACAGTAACTCCAATAACCTTCAAACTGATTTTAACCTTAAAGTCATAATGATTTCAAATGAGGTTAGTATATTTACATAATAAATTAAAATTTCTAAACTAGTATTACAAGTAATGCTGAGGTTATATGAAATATGAAATATACAATACTTTAATAAATTAACAAAATGAAAACAGTCGAGAAATGTCATAAATATTTAGGTTCCAGAAATAATCTAGAGGGAATTTCTGGTAGTGTAAGTTAATACACAATGAAACATATTACTTTATAAAGCATTCCAGTATACACACATCAATAAGATTCTGTCATTAACGTTAAGAGAAATGTATTTTAGAGTTAATTTTAGAAATATTACTTTTATTGTGCTTATGTCTTCTAATTGACAGTTCTGGCCTTTAAGCATTTTTAAATCATACAGCTAATCAGTTAAAAAGCAGAAGGAAACCCAACAATCCAACTCATGGCATTTGTTAAAATAAGCCTCTGTAGAAAAGTGTTATGAAACTAAGTTAAAATGAAGCAGAACCAAAAATAGACATCATTAATCAACTAATGGCTATTTAGAAAAGTCTAGCTAATAGTATACTACTTGGGTTAGGGTGGTGAGAAAGACTGAAATAAATGTCAGACCAAGTTTGGTTGTCTTACTGTACTTGAAAAATTACAGTGTATTTGGTCCCTATACAACCTTGGGGCTATGTAACTGCCACTCTCAGGTTTCTAGCTTTACTACGAGAAAGCATGTAGAAAGAGAACTGAAATGTCCCTCAGTGCAAACACTTTGCTTCCTCCTTTCCTCTCTCATTCTTCCAATTAAAAAGGTAGAAATACCTAACAAACAGATCTGATGATTCCCAAGGGACAGGGTCACTATTCTGAAACACTCAATTCAAATGAGAAACTTCCGGGAGGAGGAGCTAAGACTGCAGACAAGAAAAGCCTCCAGTCAGAAGGTCTCTGAAAAAAGACGAATTTTAGAAGAAAGAGAAAACAATGAGCTAGCAGAGAAACATGGATCGGGTGAGGATTGGAAGGAAGGGTGCCTGAAACTACAGGAGACTCCATGGGAAAACGTGGCGGAGGAGAACTGGAAGGAGAAAGGTCCCGAGAGGCTTGGAGACCAGCGACAAGAGTAGGTGGAGCAGTTAACTTCCCCCTCCCTTGTATCTCGGACGGCTGTTGGGCTCCTGAGCGGCTGGAGAGACCTGCCGACACCAGCCCAGAGACGGCTGCCGCCAGTGAGCAGTGGCCTCATGCGGACTCAGTGCTGGGCTCCCAGCCCCCTTGGGGCACCTCGCCAGGCTCAGACTTGACCCTATGGGCAGACGCCATAGTGCTCCATTCTCTCCTTCCCCCTCCCTACCTGTGGGTGCCCAGAGAGACAATTTAGCCATCACACAGAGGCATCTCCAAGGAACGGGACCTTTCCTTTTGGGGCCCGACTGCGAGTTCCCTACCTGCCAGCCCTCCCAGGTGCTACTTACCTGGGGACTCCAGGAGAGTGGGGTAAATCCCGAGGTGGAGTGAAATCGATCCAGCTTGGGCACTCTGTAGGTGATTCAAGACCAGCACCCCTTCCCCTGGCAGGGTGAGGGATTGATCTCCAGGGTCCAGGGGACAGGCCTACAGACCAGACCTGTACACCCAGGTCAGGATCGCACTGCCCCAGGGCACAGAAGAAAGATCTGTGAAAGAACTTACTGAGGAGTGTGTGCCTTCAGTGGCAGATCAGTGTGCTGGAGTGGCAACCTTCCTCCCAAAAGAGGGCTGTGCACCCAGCTCGAGCTACAATCCTGGTTAGGGAACCTCCCAGCCCATGTCATAGCCAGGGGAGATCCATCGGCCTGAGGTCCCGCTTGCTGGCAGAGGCCTGGGAGAGGACACGGGGAGGGGGAGATTGGAGGGGAGTGAGACCTGCTTCAGAGTGCGGGTCTTGGACAGCCCCACCCCCCAAGCCTAGACTTTCAGCTGAGTAGAGCCATGTCAGCCCCTCCCAGCAGTTTTGCACAGAAACAAAGAGTAGACCTTTGACCCTGCTAACAGCAGTTGTGGAGCCTGAGGGCAGGCTTACCCAATCCAGCCCCACCCAGACTCACTCTCCCCACTGAGGTGGAGAATAAGGACACACCTGGAAATCCCAGGGCTCCACCCACCACCCGAGGCACAAGAGGGCCTCTCTAGAGCCATAAGAGCTAGCTACAGGACCCAAAAACAGCACCACAGCTTGCTTCTCCCTGCAAGTGCCACCTACTGACAGGGAGGTCATCCTGCACACCCTTTTACTGTCTCTGCTGATTCATCATAAAGGGTGTGGTCGATTCTCATCCACAAACACCAACTACTGGCTCAGAGACTAAACAGGGCGTGTCATTATCCAAATGAAAATATAAAGGTAAGAAGCAATAGTTGATCCAGATGGGAAGGAATCAGTGAAAGAACTCTGGAAGTATGAACAATCAAATGGAAAACACGCCCCCAAAGGAGAAAACCAGCTCTCTACCAATGGACATCAACCAAATGCGGAACACTAAAATATAATTAGCATATTCATCATCTTAAACATTTATCAAAATTTTTGTGTCAGAAACATTCAATAGTCTCCTTCTGGCTATTTGAGACTGTAGGTTATTGTCAACTATACCCATCCTACAGTAGTATAGAACATTAGAACTTATTCCACCTATCTAGCTGTAATTTTGTACACTTTACAAAATAGTCTTTATTTATCTTTCATTTCTACAGTTTGATCATGATGTTCTTAGGCAGGGATCTCTGAGGATATCCTACTTGGAGTATGTGGATAGTTTTTCATCAAATTTTGCAAGTTTTTGCCCTTATTTTTTCATATATTCTTTCTACACCTCTCTCTCTGCCCTCTCCTTTGGGATATATATATTATATAATATACTAATATATTATTCACATATTGCTATGCTTGATGGTGTCCCAAAGGCTTTTGAGACTCTGTTCATTTTTCTTTATATGTTTTTTCCCTGTTCCTATGAATGTATAATCTCAATTTTGACCTATCTTCAAATTTGATTTATATTCTCTATTTGGTAAGATATCATTTTCATACTTTTTTTTTAGTTCTATAGTCATGGTTTTCTTTTATTATGCATTTTTAAATATTTAAATGTATTATTTGTTTTATGTAGTTTTTTTTTTTCTTTCTTATTTCAGCAAATTATGGGGATACAAATGTTTAGGTTACGTATATTGCCCTTGCCCACCTGAGTCAGAGCTTCAAGCCTGTCCATCCCCCAGACGGTGTGCACTGCACCCATTATGGGTGTATATATCCATCCTCTCCTCCCCCTCCCATCTGCCTGACACACAATGAATGTTATTACCATATACGCACTTAAGTGTTGATCAGTTAATACCAATTTGATGGTATGTGTGGTGCTTGTTTTTTCCATTCTTGTGATACTTCACTTAGTAGAATGGGCTCCAGCTCTATCCAGGATAATACAAGAGGTGCTAGATCACCTTTGGTTTTTGTGGCTGAGTAGAACTCCATGGTATACATATATCATGTTTTATTAATCCACTGATGTATTGATGGGCACTTGGGTTGTTTCCACATCTTTGCAATTGTGAATTCTGCTGCTATAAACATTCAAGTGCAGATGTCTTTTTTATACAATGTCTTTTGTTCTTTTGGGTAGATGCCTAGTAATGGGATTGCTAGATCAAATGGTAGTTCTGCTTATATCTCTTTAAGGTACCTCCATATTGATTTCCACAAAGGTTGTACTAGTTTGCAATCCCACCAGCAGAGTATGAGTGTTCCTATCTCTCCACAACCACACCAACATTTATTGTTTTGGGACTTTTTGCTAAAGACCATTCTCACTGGAGATAAGTGATATCTCATTGTGGTTTTGATTTGCATTTCCCTGACGATTAGAGACGCTGAGCATTTTTTCATGTTTGTTAGCCATTAGTCTATCTTCTTTTGAAAGTTTCTGTTCATGTCCTTTGCCCACTTTTTGATAGTGTTGTTTGATTTTTTTCTTGCTGATTTTCCTGAGATCTATATAGATTCTAGTTATCAGCGCTTTATTGAATGTGTAACATGCAAATATTTTCTACCATTCTGTAGGTTGTCTGTTTGCTCTTGTGATAGTTTCCTTGGCTGTGCTGAAGCATTTTAATTCAATCGGATCCTGTTTATTTATTTTGGTTGTTGCTGTTATTGCCTTTGGGGCCTTCTTCATAAATTCTTTGCCTAGGCCAATGTCCATAAAAGTTTTTCCAACATTTTCTTCTTGAATTCTTATAGTTTCACGCCTTAGGTTTAAGTCTGTTATCCACTGTGAGTTGATTTTTGTGAGAGGTGAAAGGCGCAGATCCTGTTTCAGTCTTCTAAATGTGGCTGTTCAGTTTTCCCAGCACCATTTACTGAATAAGGATTCTTTTCCCAGGTGTATGTTTTTGTCTGCTTTGTCAAGGATTAGATGGCTATATGAGGGTGATTTTATATCTGGGTCTTCAGTCCTTTTCCATTTTTCTATGTCTCTGTTCCTGTGCCAGTACCATGCTGTTTTAGTTACTATAGTCTTGTAGTATAGTACTCTGGTAAATTGATGCCTTCCAATTTGTTCTTTTGCTTAAGATTGCTTTTGCTATATGGGGTCTTCTCTGGTTCCATTCGAAGCATAGAACTATTTTTTCTAGATCTGTGAAAAATGATTTTGATATTTTAATAGGTAATGTATTGAATCTGTAGATCACTTTGGGTAGCATAGACATTTTAACAATGTTGATTTTGCCAACCCATGAGCATGGTATGGTTTTCCACCTATTTATGTCCTCTGCTATTTCCTTCCTCAGTGTTTCATTGTTCTCCCTGTAGAGGTCTTTTACTTTCGTAGTTAAATATATTCCTAGGTACTTTATTTTCTTTGTTGCTATTGTGAAGGGTATTGAGTCTTTGATTTGGTTCTCAGTTTGACTATTGTTGGCATATAGGAATGCTACTGATTTCTGTACGTTGGTTCTGTAACCTCAGACTTTGCTGAATTTGTTTATCAATTTCAGTAGTCTCATGGCAGAATCTTTGGAGTTTTCTAGATATAAGATGATATTGTCAGCAAAGAGAGATAGTTTGACCTCTTCTGCCCCCATTTAGATGCCCTTGATTTGCTTCTCTTGTCTGATTGCTCTGGCTAGGACTTCCAGCACTATGTTGAATAGAAGTGGTAATAGAGGGTGACCTTGTCTGTTCCAGTTCTAAGTGGGAATGCTTTCAGTTTTTCCTCATTCAGTATGATGTTGGCTGTGGGTATGTCATATATGGCTTGTATCATTTTTAGGTAAGTCCTGTCTATGCCTATTTTGTTAAGCATTCTTATCATAAAAGGGCATTGAATTTTGTCATATGCTTTTTCTTCGTCTATTGAGAGGATTATATGGTCTTTGTTTTTGCTTCTATTTATGTGTTGAATTATGTTTATAGATTTGCATATGTTGAACCATCCCTGTATCTCTGGGATGAAGCCCCATTGGTTGTGATGGATTATTTTTTTGATAAGCACCTGAATTTGGTTTGCTAGGATTTTTTTTGAGAATATTTGCATCTATATTCATAGGGATATTGGTCTGTAGTTTTCTTTTTTTGTTGCTTCCTTTCCTGGTTTTGGTATCAGGGTGATGATGGCTTCATAAAATGTGTTGGGGAGAATTCCTTCCTACTAGATGTTGTGGAATAGTTTCTGCAGGATAGGCACCAGTTCTCCTTTGTAGGTCTGGCAAAACTCAGGTGTGAAAATGTCTGGTCCAGGACTTTTCTTTTTAGGGAGGCTTTTTTATTGCATCTGAATGCATCCTTGTGTGTTTAGATGTCTTTCCTGAAGACAGAAGATACTTGGCTTGTGTGTATTTATCCATTCAGCCAGCCTATGTCTATTTAGTGGGCAGTTCAAGCCATTGACATTTATTGAGAGAATTTATAAATGGGGCAGATTTCTCTTCATCCTTTTGAGTTCTGCTTTGTTGCTTTGTTTCCTCTCTTGAGCTATTGTGGTATCTGGTCTTTGACTTTTAGTTTTTGGATGATTTTACATTTGTGAGTGTTTATTGTGCTAATCCATCTAACACTGTTTTGAGTACTTCATGGAGGGAAGGTCTTGTCTTGATGAATTCCCTCAGTCTTTGCTTGTCTGAGAAGATCTTTATTTCTCCTTCGTATACAAAACTTAGTTTTGCAGGGTACATATTTCTAGGCTGGGCATTATTCTGTTTGAGAAGAGTGAGAATGGGGCCCCAGTGCCTTCTTGCTTGTAAGGTCTCAGTTCAGAAGTCTACCATTATTCTGATGGGTTTTCCTTTGTAGGTTACCTGCTTTTTTCACCTTACAGCTTATAGGAGGGCCTGTTTAGTGGTTATTTTGGTCACTCTGATGACTATGACATGGTGTCTTCCTGTTTGCAATGAATCTCCCAGGAGTCCTTTGAGCTTCTTGTACCTGAATATCTAGATTTTTAGCAAGGCCTAGAAATTTTCCTCTTCTATATCCTCAAATAGCTTATCCAACCTTTGTGTATTTTCTTCTTCACCCTCAGGGATGCCTATGATTCTTATGTTAGGCCTCTTCACATAATCTCACATTTCTTGCAGGCTTTGCTGTTTTCTCTTATTTCTCTTCTCTATCTCTGTGACTGACTTATTTAATTCAAAGATGTGATCTTCAATCACTGAGATTCTTTCTTCTGTTTGATCTACTCTGTTCTTAAGGCTTTCCACTGTGTTTTGTAATTTCTTGAATAAATTATTTATTTCCAAGAGTTTGGATAGATTTTTCTTTAATATTTCAATTTCTTTAGTGAATTTTTCTTCCAAATCCTGGATTTTTTTGTGGTTTGTGTTGGTACAATTATTATTTGTCAATTAAAAAATTTGATTTTCCATTTCCGAGATACTTCACTTAGGAAAATGATCTTCGGTTCCATCCAAGTTGCTGCAAAAGACATTGTTTCATTCCTTTTTATGGCAGAGTAGTAATCTATGGTATATAGATAGATAGATAGATGATAGATAGATAGATATACACACATACATACATACACACACACACACAACACATTTTCTTTATATACTCATCAGTTTATGGGCACTTAGGTTGATTCTGTATCAGTGGTATAATGGACATTGGAAACTATGTCCATTAGTGGCAGGTTGGGAGAGGAGTGAGGGTTAAAAAATTACCTATCAGGTACAGTATACACTATTCTGGTGATGGGTGCACTAAAACCGATGACTTCAGCATTATAAAATTCACCCATGTAACAAAGTTCTTTGGCAAAGAACACTGAAAACTTAAACCACAATGATATGCCATAGGTATATAATTATGAGAATACCCAATATTCCAAATTTGGACAAACCAAATGCTGGTGAAGATGTGGAACAACAGAAACTCTCATTCACTGGTTGTGAGAGTGTAAAATGGGACAGCAACTTTGGAAAATAGTTTGGTAGTTTCTTTAAACTAAACATACTCTAAACATATGATCCGGCAATCATATTTCTTGATATTTTCCCAAGGGAGTTTAAAATTTATGTTCACACAATAGCCTGCACATGGATGTTTATAGCAGCTTTATTCACAATTGTCAAAACTTAAAGGAACCAAGATGTCCTTCAGTAGGTGAATAGATATATAAGTTATAGAATATCCAGAAAATAAAATATAATTCAGCACAAAAAAGAAAAGATCTATCAAGCCATAAAAAGATATTGCAGAGTTTTGATAGTTGGGGAGGTTATATGTATATGGGAGCAGGGAATATATAGGAAGTGCACATAGTTTCTGCTTAGTTTTGTTGTGAGCCCAAAATCACTCTAAGAAAGAAAGTCTATTTTTTTCTAATAAACAAGAGAAATAAATGGTTGACTAGAAAATATCCATTTAGCAAAAAAGACGGCAGTAATGAAGGAATACGGGAACACAAAAGGCATGACATATGGAAAACAATGGCAAAACAGCGGACGTAAATCCTACATTATCAGCAATTATATTAATGTAAATGGATTAGACACTCCAATTAAAAAGCAGAGATTGGTAGGATTAAAAAACATTATCTAAACATTTGCAATCTATGAGAGACATACTTTAGATTCAAAAACACAAATACAGATGCTTCTTGACTTGCAAGGTAAACCTATTATGGTAAGTTGAAAACATCATAAGTCAAAAATGCATTTAATATATCTAACTTTCTTAACATTATAGCTTAGCCTAATCTACCTTAAACATTTTCAGAAAACTTATATTAGCCTACGGTTGGGAAAAGAGCAAAATTCAAAATCTGAAGTATGGTTTCTACTGAATGTATTCTTTTAGCACCATTGTAAAGTCCAAAAATCATAGTCAAACCATCATAAGTTGGGGGTTGTCTGTAGTTTTAAAGAAAAAGGATTGAAGAGGAGATAGACCATGCAAATAGTAACTAAAAGAAAACTGGAGTGAATATAGTAATATCAGACCAAATAGACATTAACACAAAAATTGTTACTAGAGACAAAGCAGGATATAATATAATGATGAAAGAATCACTCTAACAAGAACAGATAACAATTATAAACACATATGGACCTACCATTAGAGCCCCAAAATACATAAAGCAAAAGCTGACAGGATTGAAGGGAAAAATAAACAATTCAAATATAATAGCTAGAAACTTCAGTATTCCACTTTGAATAATGAATAGAACAAGACAGAAGATCCACAAGGAAATAGAAGACTTCAGCAATGCCATAAACCAACAGACATCTGTAGAACACTCCACCCAACAAGAGTAGAATATGCATTCTTCTCAAGTTCATATACAACGCTCTCCAGCATAGGTCATATGTTTGTATGACAAGTCTCAATACATTTAAAAGGACTGACTCATACAAACTATGTCCTCTTACCACAATAGAATGATATTAGAAAGCCATAGCAAAAAGAAATTTGGGAAATTCACAAATAAAGGAGGATGTTTTAAAGCAATATTGGACATTTTGAGTTTAAAATCTAATTGGGAATTTAAATTGAAAGTTTTAAATATAGTCTAAGTAAAGAGATGTTGCTATTGATATTTTTAAATAATATTAGTATCCTTGATTTTTATCTTTCTCCCCAGTGCTGATGTAGCAGGATTACTCCTATGTCTGGGATCCCTTTCATGACCACCTAGGATTCATCTTTGGAGGAAAGTATACCCTGACCATCACCAATCACTTTACCCTTCCACTTTAACCCTGCTATGTACAATAAAACTAGTTTTATAAACATATTTTTCAAATTGTTGCTCAATTGATATAAGAGTATCATGCCGATTGAAAGCTCAAAGGGATATTCTGCATAGCAACTCCCCAAGTGAAACTGTTATACAAAAAAGACGTGTTGTCATTACCCTAATAAGAAACACTCCTTCTATCTTCTAGTCATTTTAACTTACTAAATATTTATTATGTGCATCTTAGTGTAAACACTGTGGGGATTACAGCAGTAAATGAGATTCAGATTCTGCCTTCAGCAACCTTGTGATCTATTGGACAGATGGTACTAGTCAGACAAGTGCACAAATAACCTTAATTACATGCAAAATGTAATAAATGCAATAATTAAGGCATGAAAGACTATAGTGATTTTAAAAGGGGGTTGTTACATCTAATTAGACTACTTAAGAAAGGCTTCTTATAAAGCAATGGTTCTCAACCTTGGTCACTCATTAGTAATGCCCTGGGAGATTTAAGAAAGTTTGGTGACCAGACTTCTCTACAGACAAAATAAATCAGAATATCTTATTCAAGTGGCCTGAGCATCAGAATATTTTAAGCTTCCTAAATGACTCCAATATGCAGTCAAGTTTGAGAACAATGGTTGTAAAGGACAGGGATGAGGAAGAAACAGAACTGAGCAATGGGTAAGGTTTCAGTTGAAAGTGGTTAGGATACTATAGCATATGGAAGAATCTTCACCTCAATATAGCTAATTCATTTTCATTCTCCAAACCTCAGCTCAGATAAAACATTCCCTCAAAAGCTTTTCCTGACTCCCCTGATGATAGTAATAATATCCTAACAATGATAATAAAAGCTGACACTTTTTTTATAGCCCTTGTTATGTGCCAAGTACAATTCTAAGCATTTAAATATATTTCAATATTTAATTTTCCCAATAACACTAGGAGATAGATAATTTATTATTTGTATTGTACATGAGAGGAGGGTAAATAACTTGCCAAGTTTATACAATTAAAAACCAGCAGAGTTGGGATACAAATATGATAACTCCAGAATCCATGTTCTGAAACACAGCCAACTATAGTTTGTGTTCCTTATCAAACCTCCCATAGAACCCATGTATACTTCAATCACACCATGAAACACATTACATTTTAAATGCTTATGAGATTTTCACTTCCATTATCAATGAATCTCATTCATTCATTCAATAAACAGTAATTGAGCACATACTCTGTGCCAGAAAATATGCTTGGTACCAGAAATACAAAGTCACATGTTCATATTTCATCTGTCAAGGAGTTTTAGGCTAGAGTAGAGGTCAGTAAACTACAGTTGACAGGCTAAATCCTGCTGGCCACCTGTTTTTATAAATAAAGTTTTATTGAGCCTTAGCCATGCTCATGGATTTATGCATTATCTATAGGTGCTTTCATGCTACCACAGTAGAGTGGAATAGTTGTGACATAGACCATCTGGCTGCAAAGCCTAAAATATTTACTATCTGGCCCTTTACAGGAAAAGTTTGTCAATTCCTAGTCTGAGAATAAGACAGACAAGAAAATCATCAATGACTACCCAATGAGTTGTATGCTATCATACCCAAGATATTATGGGAACGTAGATGATAGATATCTAGATTAGGTTAGAGGGTCTGCAAAAGTGTTCCTGACATCATCATATTTGAGCTAATTTTGGAAGGCTAAGTAGAGTTAATTAGACAAAGAATACCAGCCAGACTTGTCAGTAAGATTCGACAAGGAAGTTCAGCAGTGATCCAAGGAATGACAGTAATGGCAATAGGAATGACAAAGAGGGAGGATTTTGTTTAAGCAATACTAATTCGTTCTATAGACTTTATCAAAATATATCTCTGATTTCTTGCTTCTCACTATCTGGCAAAGCTAAGGGTGCTTAAAGTTGGAGCTCCCTAAATATTTTTGAACCAAAGAGATTAATTCTTAAGTAAAGAATGTTTATTAAAAAGGGAAGAAAATATTTGCCTTGCATTAGTCCTTAAAATGATTGAACTACAAGAATTCTGATTTCTTTTTACCTATTACCCTAGAATGAAAAAAAGAGCACTTTTTCATTGTTTTCAGTTGTGTAGATGTATGTGACTATTAACAATACAGTTGTACAAATGAGAAGTGTTTGTAATATACTGTACCTGGAAAATTCATAGGCAGTTCAAATGGTTGTGGAGACTCACAGCCTTCAATGCTCTCACAAATTTCAGCTATGATCTTCTTAATTTTGAGTCCAGTAATTTTAATCACTTCTCCTGTGGACAAACAGCATTCATTTCCAAACATTTCATAAATAGAGCCTAAAAAGAAAGAAGAGTAAAAACAGCTTTTAAAAAAGAAATAAATAATGGAGAACAAAGTAGAGTCAAGGCCTCATATAGGGAGGGTGAGAGAGATGAGGAATAAAAAATTACCTATGAGGTACAATGTATACTATTCAGGTGATGGATACAAAAGCCCAAACTTCACCACTATGCAATATATATGTGTAACGGAAAAAATAAATAATTAATTTTGAAAATAAAATTTAAAAAATAAAAATATGGGGGAAAACCCTTAATTTAACTCAGTTCTTCTTTAGCAACCTGCTACAAAGGAATTTAATTAGTGTTGGCAAATACACAGCATGTACCAGGAAAAATATTAGATTTTTACTTCATCCACTGGGCCAAGTATAAACAACCTTATTTCCTTCATCATTATGAATTGAATTTATGATTTCCTCAACACCTTTAGCTCATCTTTCCAAGGTCAAACTAGAAACATGTCTCCCACTGCTGGGATTTATGATCTGTTTTTGCTGGGTCACAGAATTGGGCTCCTATGACTCAACAATGATCTAAGTAAGTACTGCAAACGAGGTTGTAATACAATCCAAGATCCAAAGACAAAAGGGGTCTGCTCACCAGGACTTTATATTATGAGCATCACAGTTATTTATTAGATTTGGGTTTCTTCGTTAATATGAATATAAGACTTTTTGCCCATTTTTATCTCTTGGATTTTGTCAAGCTAGAAACAACTCTAAATATCTTTATGGCAATAGGGCAGACCAACCCAGATAAAACTGAAAAGCTTCATTTTAGTTCAGGACTTCAGTCTTTTCTGACAAACCTTTTATCATAGATGTGAAAGCTAAGCTTTTCATTCATTATTTTCCTTTTGTATCCTGTGATAAAAGGACAGTGAGCAGCGAAATAATCAGAAGATGAGCAACAGGAAAGAGCAGAAGCAAAAGTTCTAAATAATCTACCCCTAGTGAAACAGAAACAACCCAAAACTACAGCTCTGGCATATAATTGCTTTACAATTAAACAGTAAACTAAAGGTTGATGTAAATAAACACTACAGAATGGTAGGCTTTCAAATATATCATTTTTTTCTTACTCCCAAGATGGTTTATATTCTCTTTGCCACACTAAATATAAAGTATATGAGCACAGGATTTTACGTTGGCTTGTTTGTTTTCTGAATTTTCCTCTGTTGAACCACCTCCCCATAGAATCTTTCCTGATATATAGCAGGCCACTAAAACATATTTATGGCATTAATGGTTGTCATAAAAGTTATTAAGTCTGGCATCCAATCTAGCTGTAAGCAATTCTGCAATCGTATCAGAGTCCCAACAGGTAACGGGACACACTCAAATTAGAATAATTTGAGGAGTTTTAACATAGGGGCCATTTGGCACATCCAGTTCCAGGCAACCCAGGAAAATAAATGTCCTGATCTCACTCTTCTCTCAAGGTACCCTGTCAGCCAAATTCCACCAGAAGCCAGAGGAAAAGAGAACTCTGATGTCCCTACAGAAGTCAGCCTCCCAGGCAAAGCAGAAATTACAATCCAGCACACCAACATTTCTGTCCATCCATAACTTGGAAAGGAGCATTTTTGCAGACAAGTTAGTCTATCTTATCTATTCCTCATGCTTTGAGATGTATTTCCACAACCCCCTCCTTTTCTTATACTATTCTCTTAACTACATATGTGCTCATACTTCTGTTAACTTCAGTGCATAGTGTTATCAGGAGTCTTAAGTAGTTTGTGGAACAAATTGAGGTATTAAAAAAAAAACTAATAAATCCACAGTGACATTTTCCTCCAATGAATTCAGAATGGTTATTTGCTATGATCCTCATTTGGCAATTAATCACATACTAACATTTTACATTTTTAGTATTATCTCACCCTGTACTTAATTTTTTATGAGTTTAGGTTTTATTACTCCCAATTCAATTTTAAACTTCATGAGAAGAAATATTACATTATATTTTTGCATGATTACAATACATCAATCTCCTTTCTTTATTCATTCAGCAAACTTTAATAAAAACCTACTATGTTGGTGATTGGCAGTAGGTATCAGAGATAGAATACATAAGCTCTTCCTCCTAGAAGCAATGTCTTGGATGGAACAAACAAGTAAGCAGACAATTACAAGAGATTATGAGAAAGATTATAGGAAATACAGGGCATTGTGGGAGTATATTGGAAGTATTTTATTAACCAATTACATGGGAAAGAGATTAGGGAAGTGTTCCTGGAAGAGATGACAGCTGAGCTGAGTTTTAAAGGAAATGTCTCAAAATTCCAGGATGGTCACAGGAAACAGTATTTGAAACACACTGAGATGTGAAATCACCTGATATATTCTGGAAACTTCAAGTAGTTTGTTATGTCTAAAATGTAAAGAAAGAAAGCAAAAGTGGTAATAAAGGAGACTAGAGAAATAGGAGTCTCAATCATGCAGTCTTTATGAAATTACCATGAACCAGAAAAGCCATTCAAATGCTGAAGCAAGCCGGGCGCGGTGGCTCACGCCTGTAATCCTAGCACTCTGGGAGGCCGAGGTGGGTGGATCGTTCTGAGCTCAGGAGTTCGAGATCAGCCTGAGCAAGAGCGAGACCCCGTCTCTACCAAAAATAGAAAGAAATTAATTGGACAGCTAAAAATATATATAGAAAAAATTAGCCGGGCATGGTGGCTCATGCTTGTAGTCCCAGCTACTTGGGAGGCTGAG